>CM056993.1:143833741-144140307 GCA_029891345.1 Dryococelus australis
AAATGTATTATGTTGGTCAGTATGATAATAATATGAAGTGTATGTAGGCTCACCATTGGTAGAGGTGCTTTTAGAATGATTTTTCTTTATGACCTGCCTGCATGGTTGTTATAGGTAGCTTGTTTTGGTATTATATTTTGTTAGTATGTCCGACTAGTGTGTTTTTGGTTTGTATGGTCTCTTGGAATGGCTGAAATGGTTGGAATGAAAAGATAGTATTGTCTGCCTGTATGTTTGATTTTTTTATAGCTAGTACATATTAATGGTATAAACTATCGGTATGACTCAGTTGTACAGTTAGTTTCTTATATGGTTGGTTGTTGGTATGACGTGATCCATGTTCGGTATTTCAGCAGTATGATTGAAGTGTAGCTTCATTGGTGTGGGGGTGGGGGTGGTTTAATTGTGTGATTAGTATTTGTAGGAGAGGAATGGTTTGATTGGATGTTTAGTTAGTATAAGAGGGGCAGAATGCCTAGCTGGTATCTTTGGTTACTATGATTGGATGGTATTTTTTTTAAATTAAGATGATATGAGTTTCGTAGATGGTTAAATGAATAGCATTGATCTTATGATAGTATGGTTGGAAGATTTTTATTGGTTCAGCAGCTTGTGTGACTTGTTTGTATGTGTAACTGGTGAAGTTAGATGAGCGGAAATGGTAGTCAATATAGTTGACTGTCATTATTGATCTGTATGTCTGATGTGTGGGAGTGAATATGTTATGTATTGTTAATAGCATGACTGAGGTATGCTTGGTTTAGACTGAGGTATGCTTGGTTTAGAGCGAATGATATGGTTTGGGCTGTATGTTTTGGTTGGTATGGCTATCTGCTGTGTTGGTTCGTTGATATATTCAGATGGTATAGTATGTTGGTATGCTGGGTTGTATGGCTTTCGACATTGCATGGCCGAGGCAAGCTAATGTCATGGTAAAAGTTATTATATATCGGTTTTATTACTCAGGTCCATTAGGTTATCAATATGGTTGTTAGGTATTTAGCAGGTATGTTATGTGGTAGGTTTCATAAGAGAAGTTTATAAGTATGGATTGGTGGCACAATGAACTGGTTTGTTGGTTGATAGAGTGATTTATATTAATTTCTAGTATGGTGGAGGGTTGTCACCTAGTATGTTTTGGTTGGTGGGGTTAATGGATGACGTAGGAGTGGTTTGAAATGAGTAGTTGTTATGTTGCATATACAATTTGATCTTTGTTGCATGACTGAAGTATACGGGGGTTATGGTTGGTATAGTACCCAGTAATCATCGTCTGCAGGGTAACTCATATTTTTTTCGTATATCTGGGGTGTGGCGGTCATTATTTTTGTCGGCATGGATGTTTGATACAGTGGTTTGTATTAATGT
Source organism: Dryococelus australis (assembly GCA_029891345.1). NCBI lineage: Eukaryota > Metazoa > Arthropoda > Insecta > Phasmatodea > Phasmatidae > Dryococelus > Dryococelus australis. The sequence continues at coordinate 143,835,110 of CM056993.1, forward strand.
CTAGTATGATATTAGGTAAGTGTCTGATGGTATTGCAAACATGTTGGAGTTGTGATTTTTGTAAGGTCAGTGTGGGCTGATATCTGCTTGAGTTATAGTATACAGTGCTTATATTACGTCTGATGGAATTTGGTAGAGCAGATGGTATGGGTGGAATGGTTGAACTGAGTTTTTCTTTGGTTATAGGTAATGACATGTTGTTTGGCCTGGTATGAGTTGGGTTATAAAAGTTGGTATCCAATGCACATGGTCATCTGACACAGTCCAGGTGCGAAAACGACTTGTAAGCACGTACATACTCAAGTTACCAGATATCAATTGGGTGCAGAAATTCTATGTGCCGACTTAGACTATCTGACACCATCCAGGTGTGAAAACGGCCAGGAAGCACATACGGACTACTCCAGTTACCATGCAAGTACAGACTTGCTGTTGACATTGGCAAGGTCACCTGTCCCGAGTCTCGGATAAAATTAAGGGGGTAATGGCATTGTGAGTTTAAATCTAGCAATGGTTCGTTCAAGATATCTGAACTGTGGGCTGAGGTGTACTTGACTTATAGTAAGAGGTATGAGTAAATTTGGTCTGATGTCGGTTAGTAGAGCAGATATTCTGTAAAAAAATGTGGTGATCTATCTATTGAATAGCGCAATATGTATAAGAATAAAAACAAAAATAAAATAGAAATTTACATATTCATATTAATATGCATATCTCATTCTCTGAAACACTTATTAGTTCAGTTTAAACCAAATTAATGCGAGTGCATGTCGTAGGAGGGCTATAGTATTCGTTCTAAATGTCTAACGATAGCTACTAACTATCATCGTTCTCAGTGAATAAGTTCTTATTAATGTGAAAATATATTTCATCCTCGTGTTATCTTCGCTCAGCTTGAGCTCAAGATCATACTTAAAGCTGACTACTGTCAGACCTACAACTCACAAGACTGATTATTTAACCGTTAACCCTTGGCCCTAAGTGACCCCTAATGACCTCAAAAAACTCCTAAGTTACAACAAAATGACTCCTAAATGACTCCAAATGACTCCTAAATGGCTCAAATGACTTCAAATGTATCCAAATGACTCCTAAATAACTCCCAAATGACTCCTAATGACTTCTTCAGGACTCCTAAATGACTCCAAATGACTTCTAAATGACTCCAAATAATTCTTAAATTACTCCAAATGACCAGTAAGTGCAGTGCCTTCGGTGCTAAGTGTGGTGCCTTCAGTGCTAAATGTGGTGCCTTCGGTGCTAAATGTAGTGCCTGCAGTCTGAAGTGTGGTGCTGACCTCAAAATGACCCCAAAATGACTCGCTCCATTGCTCCGTAGCTCCATAGGTACAACTTCCAATAATATTTTATTAAAAATTAACTTTAAATTTTTAAAATGAAAAAAAAATTCCAAAGTCCTGTGTGCATGACTACAGAGTGTGGTAGTTAGGTTAGGTGGAGTTAGGTTAGGTTAACATGTCATTCAAAAAGTCCAGACATGGGATAGAATAGGTGTGACTAAGTTAAAAATATTCTGTGTTCTACACAATATGAAAATACTTTGTAAGTCCCACACAAGTTTCTGGAGTGCATACGACAAAAGTAGATTGACTAAATGGACTGGTGGTTAGGTGGATGTTGAGAGAAATAAAATATATTCAAAGTCCTGATATGAGGTGGAATGCACAAAAGTATGACTTGGTTGTACAGTTAGTTTGCTTGTATGGTTGGTATTGATGTTATGTTGATTGGTATCATCTGATCACATTTTCGGTTATTTTGGGAGTATGAAAAAGGTGTAGCTTCGATGGTGCGAGGAAAATGGTATAATTGTGTGATTTTTTTTTTGTGAGAACAGAATGATTTGTTGAATGTTTAGTTAGTATGAGAGGGGCATAATGTTTAGCTGGTATGGTCGGTAGGTATAAGCGGTATTGGTTGGTAGAACAAGTTTATTGGATGAATGGATGTTATGTTATGGGCTGGCCTTAGCTGTATAGTTGCTCGAGTTATGATGGATATTGTGTTTGGTGTATTGGGTGGTGCAGTTGAATTTAGTTTGTCTTTGGTTATAGGAGATGGGGTGTTGATTGGCCTGGTATGGCTTGGGTTATATAATGGATGGTTTGTGGTCAGTATATTTTTGGCTGGTGTCAACCAGTAGAACAGAAAGTATGAGCAGTAAGTAAATTTTTTGTTAGGTCAGTGTGTGTAACAAAGCTACTTCATGTAAATAAAATACTTAAATTACATAAGTTTCGATCTGAATGATAAATAAATAAAAATTCTGAAAAATAAGTCTGGGTTAGTAATAAAATATATTAGTTTTAAATATATGTATACTTAAAATGTTAAACTCGAAAAGAAAAACTTATTGCTGGCCTATGTAAGTTTGGTGATGGTTGGTAGAGCAAATAGCATGCATGAGTTACAGTGGCTGGAACACTGAATGTTGAGGTGCCTGCTTGCGAGTATATAAGCCGTCGGGTTCATTTTATGGATCTGTTTGACAGTGGCGTTCGTAAAACAGTGCCCAGAAAAATATGTGGCGAAGAGTTCTGGTTAGATGCTTACTTGAATGAACTGTCTAGAGCTTTGTATAAGCAGTTTATATTAATTATGCGCTGTAAAGATACTATGTGAATTGTGTTGAAAAATGTGAGGATTCAATGTTTGTGTTTGTAGTCTAAAGTATGTAAATACATAAATAAAAAAGTCTTCAATTTCTTGCCGGTGTTATATCCTGCCTGATATATATAAAGAGTATAATGGCACTTGGTTTATTCACATACTATACATACATTGAATAAAATCCTAGTAGAAAAGTTATGCCTACGAAAAAATTGTTGATATAATAAATAATTAGCATTGTGTAATATTTAGTCTTGAAGGTAGGAGTCCGAAATGTAGCTGAGAGATTTTTTTGCTGTGCTCTACATAAAAATTACGCATAACTTAAAAAAATACATTATAAAATGTGTTAAAATAAAAATGTTTTATTTGGCATATCCTATGCCTATAAAACATGCATACTTTCCTAAAGCTAGAAATGGTACTTCCATAATTGAATATCGCAAGCCTGGTCTTAATATATAGCTAATTATATTCACCTGCTTCTAATATTCGTTTGCTTACAGACAGACTTGCTACAATTATTTTAAAAAGAATATATACGAAAATCAATGCTAGCAAAGGCATATACGGTTCAGAGAGTAGCGAAAGCGTTTAAATACAATATTTAAGCACATCAGCTCGATGTGAGCTCATGGTATACCTGTGGTTAGCTTGCTGGACTTTTATTTATACTCTGTCCTTTCCCCCGCGTGATGCCTGTTATCTTTTCACGGGCAATGTTGATGATGTCACTCTTGGCGGATCACAGCTGGCGCTTCTGACTCGCAGGCCTGTCGGCGTGGGCGTGCATGTTTGGTTACAAGTCTAGGTGACTTAATTTTCGTACAACAGTTAAAACGAATTCAATAAAGTAAAAAATGAGACTAAATATTGTTTTACAAAAAAAAATTAAATATTGAAAATCAAATATGTGTTACAATGTCCTGCCTGCAATGTGCTTTACAGTTATTTATTATGTGCCTTCTTGTGTATGGAAAATTACATCTTTCTAATTCCTAAATAAATATACAATATGACGATTCGCGCACTCTAGCAGGCGATGAAGGAACTGTGTAGACAGCAGAGTCGAACATGTATAAGTTATCAGTGGAGCAATTGTGACTAATAGAACAAGTGTGAATATAATTGGCCGAACGAATTAGAGACAAGAGAGTAAGCGAATGTGAGTTACAAGAGAGAAAGGAAAGAGAGAAACGAAACAACAAAAAATGGGAGTGTTCCGAAAAAACCTATGGACTGATAGAGAGACAAGAGAGAAACGAAATAGAGAAGAAAGAGAGACAAGAGAGGAGAGAAAGATATGGAATGATAGAAATAAAGCGAGACAAGAGAGTGTGAGAGAAATAGCACGGAATGCAAGAGCATGAAAAACAAGGCAGTATGGTGGTATGACATCACAATCGTATGCGCCTTGAGAAGACGAGTCCGATGATATACAACACTTAATACTCATGTATTTAAATATTTTTATAATAAAAATATATTTAAATTTTAAAAGATTTGTTTATAAAAATAATTTCAATATGATACATCAATCGTGTGCGCCTTTAAACGACGAGTGTGGTGATGTACAACACTTAATACTTACGAGTTTAAATTTTTTAATCAAAAAAGTATATTTAAATTTTAAAAATACTTTATTTCAATTATTGTATTCTATCGGCTCTTCAGATGCCACATTGTTTTAGTCTAGAAGTATCAAGCGAGCCCTCCAAATCACCTGAATTGGGTCGTTTTTGCAGAAATGCGACTCGGTAGGAGCTCGGTGCTTTTTGAAGGAAAAATAGGAAATTTTCAAGGAAAAACGGGAAATTTGTAAGGAAAAAAAAAGGAAATTTTAAGACACTTCTGGGCTAAAACATATGATTTTGTGCGATAATGAGCTATTTTTGAAATAAAAAACGGGAATTTCCAACATGGCGGCTGGCACCTCACGCCTCATCCCAATCCCGTTTGTCCCAGTTTTACCATATGCCTATTACTTACATGTTCACCGGAGTTCATTAAATAATTTAGAGTACATTCGGCTATCCCCTTTACGCCTAGACGAGAAGAAATGATCAATAGGTACGGAATTCTCATAAAAAGCCTTACGCAAGATATGTGCTTACTACGCTTATGCAACTGAGGTATAAGTTCTAAATTGCAAATATTTAAGAGCCTTGCGCAAGATATTAGCTTACTACGCTATCGCAAATGAGGTAAACCTTCTATATTGCGAATATTTAAAAGACTTACGGACGATATGTACTTACTACACTTACGCAAATGAGGCATACGTTCTATTCCGCCAAGCTTTTATATACTATATATAAATAGATACAAACATAATTTGTAGTAAAGTTTATTACGGCTGTTCGACTACATCTTACAAGTTCTACAAATTGTGTAACTATTATAATTATTTTTCCCTTTTTAATGCATTTATAAACAAAAGCTTGGTTAAAGGTTTTTTTTACAGTTATTTTATTTTTTAAGCAAACTTTTGAAAAATCGCCGCATGTGTGAGGTGTTTGCTTGTTTCCTAAATATGTCACGTATAAGCATTTTCTAATTATGGTTATATGAAAGTACCTTAATTTTTGTTAAACTGAATAGTTTTATATTATATACATATTTTAATATTTCATTTATAAATAACATAATTAAAATATGAGCCTTGGTAATGTCTAGTAAAGGGTGTACACGATAAAGTGAGCACTTTTGAAATCAACCTTAAAAAATGTCACTGCTCCAACCTGCATCTATTTTAACGGGCGCCCTGAATACATGCGCCCAGTAAAGTTGGTCACGATGGATGGGAAGTAGTTCCGTATTTTGACGTCGAATGAAAAATGTTAGGTAACCATTTCTGACAACTAAAATATTCATTTCGCTTTCGGGGGGTTTTTTTTTTTTTTTTTTTTGTAAACATGAGCAGATTTGTAAAATATTTACTTTTCTAATAATTTCGCAGTTTTACTTGACCGATGCATGAATAAAGTGACGCGGCCAATGATAATGTTTATCCTACATAAGGCGGAAGAATATACAACGTGCATACAAGTAGATGTAGATATTAAGTAGGGCTTTCAAAAGTGCTCATTTTACCGTGAACAGCCTGTAATAAATAGTGAGTAATGAGTGAAAATGATTTGGTCGGCTCTTAACAGCGAGGTCTTGAGAACAAATAAGGGTATTTAGGTGATTATGGAGCAGCGTCGGAATGAAAGGGCGGGGAAATGGGAGATCCCCGAGAAAGCCCGAAAACAAGCAGCATCGTCCAGTACGATTCCCACTTAAGATAATCTGGGAGTGACCCGGCCGGGGATCGAGCCCAGTTCGCCTTGGTGGAAGGCGAGCAGGCTAACCGCTCAGCCACCGTTACCCCATAAGAAATTGTTCTTATTAGAGATGGGGAGTACTTCCAATACCTGTTATTAGTAACAGGTATAGCCTGTTCCTAGCTTCTGGAAATACCTGTTACCATCCTTCCTGCCTGTTACTGATACTTACATCACGAAGCAGGAACTATCATATGTAGAACTCGCTTGTTACTCAACACTCGTGCGATATCCTTTCGTACCTGTTCCTACAGTCTGATATTAGAATCCATTTGCATTAGGCGGAGGAATACCCGGGAAGTAGACCTTTAGCAGGGCTTCAGAAAGGTTAGAAGTAAATGTGAATGGACTATACCACGGCAATCGGGTATGTCCCAGAAATGTCAGCCTAGCCCAACACGTCGACAGCTGCCTGTTACGATTTTCCGAGCCCCGTGGCTCCACAGTCGGGCCAAAGAAAAATTTCAAAACCATACACCACAAAAATTACACAAACAACATTTTCCCATGTGACTATATAAACTATTGTCATCGCCTAATTATTTAACATTTTTATCGTATTATAAAAAGATACCATATTGAATCTGTCAAGTGACAATAACAATGAAAGTATAATTGTAGAGTATTGGATGAAAATGTGGTAAATCATTGTAAATATAAAGATACAAGAAACACAAATTTACAAGTGCATAGGAATTAGATTTTCGTACTGAAAATAACACACAAAATTTTAATGTATTAAAAAACCCAATTTTTAAATTGTTTTGAGAATTATTAGTATTCAGGATATGAGCATTCGCGCTTCCAGAAATAAAGTAATTTAAAATAGGAATATACATATTATTATATGTTAAATATAATCTATATCGTATATATCTTAACAGTAAAAATAATATTCCCATAAAAAAGGTTTTCATATAAAATAATTCAAACTAATTTGACGAATTCCATTTATCATTAACTTTTTCTATTTGCTTTTTACTTTGTTAGGGGAGGAGGTGGTAATATGGACCACGTTTTTGTTTAGAGAAAAACCTGTAAAGAAAAAAAAGGTAAAAATGGCATCAACGAAGGATACGCATTGTAGCTCATGAATGTGAGATAATGTATGAATAAGGATGTCCCGTGCGTCTCCAAATATTGTGAAGTTATAAAGTTTTTAACGAGTGTCTGCAAAATATAGTTTTAGAAACTGGGTGGTAATATGGAACAGAGCTGAAAGCATGAGAAACTCGTAAAAAAGCTTTTATTTTAAGCTACCAATATCTTATAGTAAAACTTAAATCAGTTTGTGTTTTTTTACGGTAAATACACCTATTATTTATAAATTATTTAGGAACCAACATTTCAATACATGTAAATAGAAATAATCCTTTGTAAATTAGAAAAACTGAGGAACAATAGAAATGAACTAGGCAAATTGTAGTCCTACAGACATGTTTGAGAATAATAATAGGCCCAAGGTTAATTGAATTGCAGCTTGATATGAATCTGACTTGCAATGGAAATGTTTAAGGCATTTTAACAAACTCACAAATAAAACCATTAATGTGTAATATATTTTCTGTGTTATATGGAACGTAATGTGCTGCCGTATGAATAGGTAGATACACAATCGTCTTCACAGTAGGACGTAACGTATAGGCCTATCGTAAGGGCGCCAGTTCTATTTGTAACGTAGCGTAATGCTATCCTGCATAAGGCCACCACTACACTGCTCAGAGCTGAGTATGTGTAATACATATAATTAATCAAAGGTAGGTGTCTGATACACACTGCATTTCACTGCGAATAATATGCACCTCTTAAATATGCACTGCAAGCATAGGTATACTGCTTTATTTGCTGACAACTCATTTGACTGTTGAGTAAGACACTGAAATTTATAATTGATGTGCGTACTGGTCACCATATGTAGGCTTTGGTATTTGGATAGGTTTTACGCGTGCAGAAGTGTGTGTACCAATGAACAGTTCTTTACCACTTGCCACATTCGTGAGCACATAATATCAAATACTGTGGATTTACATCAAATACGTGTACTAGAATAGAATAACTCCAGCCGGAACCAAACTGTGCTCACTAACGCGTTGATTTAGTGTACGTGTGGTAGAGCGACTAACCAGGTCGCGCAGTGTCCCTTTACTCGTGTGAAAATTGCCATATGCATAATCATAGCAATTGGAAGCATTTTATATGAGGTGTTTGAAACAATAAATGTAAAATATTGCAGGATGTTTGTGACAATATTTGTGTTTCCTGGATAGCAGCGACTTGCCCGGACCAATCCCAGGCCGAGAAATGTATGAACTCACCGTACGTTACTCTCTCGTGCAGCAGACCAGCTGACATACACACGTTTGTGTGTGAGCTAAACACAACTTATTTCTAAAGCAATTGATGTATGAATTATTTTCATGGAAGACAGGAAGACAAGGTGACTATTCTTTCTACACTAATGTAGTCGACACTGGCCATATTTACTCTTTGATGTTTTAATATTTCTTTTGTTTTCAACTTAATTGTACAAGGTAATGTACTGAGAAACCCTGGATGGCAATCAGCAAAATAACTAGAAGACACAACAGACCTAACACCGCTGAACGTGGTCGTGCCTAGCCGTTACTTATCCCTAGAATAATTATAGGCTGTTCAGTGTAAAATGAGCACTTTTGAAAGCCCTGCTTAAGATCTACTTATATGCGAGTTGTGAAGTCTTTCGCCTTATGAAAAATTAACATTTTCTCGGACCTCATCACTTTATTCGTGTTTTTATCAAGTGAGACTTTATAATTATTGTAAAAGTAAATATTTTACAAATCTGCTCATTTTTATATTCCGGTGCTTTAAAAAAACAGAAAGCGAAATTAATCATTTAAGTCGTCACAAATGGTTACCTAACACTTTTTATACGACGTTGGAACAACTTTCCCTCCATCGTTACCATCTTTACTGGGTGCATGTCTCTCAGTGTGCCCGTTAAGTTATATGCAGGTAGGAGCAGTGACTTCTTTTCAAGGTTGACTCCAAAGGGCTCACTTTATCGTGAACAGCCTTCATATGGGAAAAATTTGCCAATGTCTCATATGAAATACTTCCAGGAAAAAAAATTACTGTTTAGTAAAAAAAATTATGGGGAAAAAAATATTGCAAACTAATTCGCTTCACTCAGGGAGAGCTCTAAACTCAATCTCGGTTCTTCGTAGTTAAATATTAGGCTGAGAAAACAGTACATCCTACAGATTCAAAATGGCGTCGTGATAAAAGCTTTTATAACAAATGGTGGCCATTCTGATGTATCCTTGCCTAGTAAAAGCGTATATATCTTACCTGAAATGGTGATTGCAGCTCTTGTAGAAAACAATCTGCTTTATTTCTCGCAACAAGACGTGTAGCAGGGTGCCCTCGTAGTAGGAACAGGGTAAGACGGGGTGCTTAATTACGTGGGAGACTTCCTCTTCAACGCGTAACTGACGTCTCGACACACTCTTCTTCCGTATAGCAGCTAAACCACGCGAATGGGGTTAAATTAAGCATGTAACTTAATCTCTGGCTGCAAATACTTCAGTAAACGACGTTCGGGGAGGTATCGGCACCCTAACTTCCTAAGTTAAACCGTACGCTTCACCCACTCTGGGCGAGCGTCCTGTACTACGTCCGTGCATCTTGGGAGCTGATGGCGGAGAGACCGATATAGCTCAGCCGGCTGGCACTTGCTAGAGGGCCTATCGTGCCAGCCAATCGCATGGCAGGATTTGAACCTGCTTATCAATAAAAACAAAAATACTTCAAAACCCCCTTAACGAGCCATTTCCAACTGCCTAACCGTAAAAAAAACATCAAATATATGATCTCCAAACTGCGATATACAAACAAATAAACCCTGAAAGCTTTAACAAAAAAGTGAGACCAAAAATTAAAATTAATTACACACAAAAGTACGAAATGAAAGCAATCTGACCTAACCCAATTAAACATATCATATTGCCATCGCAAACCTCTAAAGTTAAAAATTCTACACGTGACAATAATAAAAAAATATATCAAAATTAAATTAAAATAGGAACATACATAAATTATTTACATATTCGTACCTACGAAATATTATGTAGAGAAAATATGTGTGAAAAATCATATATTGATTTAGTATGCAAACAACGTACATTTACAAGTGTTACAATTGTTATCCCACTTTGGGGGAATAGTCTAGTGGCTTTTCCTTTCCATTCTGATTTTGCGATAATACATCACCAGCTACATCTCTTTTACCTGTGATCTAAAAGTACTCGTTATTACTACAAGGGAATTCTAGCACTGCAGTATTGTTTACAGCTATTTCCGCGGATACCACAGTGTTTCCCCCACCATACATGATGTTTACATAAAAACACTGAAATGTCTGTCTACCTGCCCAGATATGTCAACAGAAAATAATTTGTTATGGGAACAACTGTACACGAGACTTTTTTCATAACTGGGATAAAAGTGCATTCGGTCGTGAGACATGCTTTTACAGAAACATCTGATTTTCTTTCAGTCTTCGGAAATCAGTTCTCCCTCAGGGATAAACAAGAACAGCATTTTTCATTGAATCATTTCATGCGATGGCTTGGAATGTATATTAAGAAGAAATACACAGGAAACCTCACACTTGCACATTGTTGGATGACTGAGGCCATTCTCGTACGTGTCTATATATTTGAGTTGAGGTAAGGCGGTCGCTACCGATACGATGGGCTTTATTTGATCACACATAGGTGCCATAATTACTTTTTAAAAATCAGAGTATCATATGTATGTCTATATAATAGTCAAGCAAGTGAAGAGCATGCAAAAGAGTATATAATTTGTAAATTCTGGTACCAAGTAAGAATTAAAGTTAAATTTAAAATATATATATATATAATACTTCGTATACTTAATTTCTAACAATTCCTTAAAGCAAATTGTTAAGGGCGCGGGTGCAGAAACGAGGCAGCTACAAGGCTTCGTGGTAGCAGCCAAGGAGCTGTATTTAGATGATAACTAAACAGAGGGGTCGGCATAAGCAGTGATTGGAATTGGACCTTCATAGCCCTTCAGCCCTCCAGGTCTTACCATTTACTTGATCAATTTGCTGTTCTTGATCTTATCTTAATTGAGGCATGGAGACAGTACTCCTTAAAGTTTGCTGTATTATCTTCTGCTTGATTTAGTCCAGGTTGACTATCTCCCAGAATTTGCTGCACCAAACTGTTTACAATATCTGTTTACTTTGCCACTCCTTTAGCCCCCTGGGTGCAAATGTAACCACTGCCAGCATGAGTCCTTTCCCTCCGTGACCTGGGACCGAGCTCAGAGATCACCTTGTGCTCCTCCTTCCTTTCCATGGCACTTGTGAGTTTTCCCGAGTTTCGGCTCGCCAGTATTCTTGCGCGCCAAGTCACAGCCAATAAACCGGCCCACACAGGCGGTGACTCACCTCACCTCTCATCCATTTCCATATCATATGGGTTCTTCACTAGAACCCTGACTTTCGGCCACAACGGCCTGATTGTAAAGGAGTCCACCAGCCCATCTCCTTTCCATGCCATTACTAACTGCCGTAATTAGCCTTTCCTGAAGACAGATACCCCCTTCCTACCTAAGTGATGAAGGCATGGCATAGGGAACGCTCTTGTTACCCACATTTGCTGACGCCCGTAGGTTCTCCCAGCGGTACCACATGGAGGTGTGGGTCCCCATGGGTCAGTAGAGGCTATGTTATTGCGCTTACCTGACCCTTTCCATAACTATGTTACATATGGTATCCGATACCAGGACTTGGCAGTAGCCCCGACACTTCATTGTCCATGTACTCTCTCCTCAGCTGGTCCACTGTTTCACATCAGCAGAGGGAGGTTCAATCCCTTAGTCTTGGGCACTCCCACCAGGCACTGCGTGTCGCATCGCCTTACACCCCTACGGTTCTACTGTGCTAATCCAACCAACCACACCTACGAGTGGGTCTTACCATTCCCTTTTCAGGTCACAACTAAACCACCGGACATTTTTTCAAGGTACTTCCTTCCCTTGAACAGCCTTACACCCATTACAGGCCGGTTACTCGTACAAACTAAGAATTTCCGGGAATTTAGACAGTGGCCGCCGTCATCCCTCCCCTTCAGTACCTTCATCCCTCCCCTTCAGTACCTTCATGCCAGAGATAGGGAACTACTCTAAATCGTAGGCCATCATAGCTCCCACTGGGTGTTCATAATCACCAGGCCCTTCACACCTTACATCCCCTGGCTTCCTGCATCTGTTTTGGCACCTTAAGAGAGTCATAGTTACTCCCGCCAGAGGTGTCGGCACGAAGGAAAGGAGGCTAGTGGCTTATACAAGGAGGGTGTCACAAGGTCACTCCCCCCTCCCTCCCCCCAGATGTCACCAGGCCGCCGCGACAACGATGCGGGTCCAGGACGGCGAGGCTCAGTGGTGTCCAGAGTGATCACAGAACATCTTCAGCATACTCAGTGGTAAGTGCAAACCAATGTAGACATGAGGCAGGGCTTAACTAAGTTCTGTCTTGAAGCCGAGTCAAACTAGTGTCACTGCGCTTAACTTCTGACGGTTGCGGCCAATTTGATAAGTTGAAGGAAGTGGTTCAGTGTTCAGTATTCATGTTGCTATATAATTTGAGATATTGCTTGTGGAGGAGTAAACATTTTATGTCAATTGTTGTTGAAAAATGCAAATGGACAATCTTGATGTATAACTGAGAGTTGATATACATAAAGGATTTGTGTTTTGATAATTGCTCTATCTTACTGAGTACGCAATCCCCAGTTTCTATTAAGCTATTGTACGCCCCCCTTAAGGGAGCGTAACATTGGTGGAGGCAACAGTTCGATCAAAACTCGCATGCCAAGCGAAATATTTAGCTACCCTAACATAACATTAGTATAAACACCTACTCAATCAAACTAGTAAATGCATATTAGGTGTGCAGGCTATAAATTAATAAATTCTCGTGGTAAGTAAAATTCCAAGCTTTAATAGCCTTAGATAGCATATTACGTAGAAGAAATGTTTGCGAAACACTAGGGTTCAAGTGAGGAGGTAAATGCCATCGTTAAAGCAAACCACGGAATTAGCTATGTGCGTAAAAGGAAAACGTAAAATCACATATACATCCTGCAAGTGCAAATAAAATGTAAAAAGAGAAACAAGTTTTAATCGAACACCATAAGACATTCCTTAACTTTTGAGGTAGTGTGAACATGATTTATTTTCAAGTATTATATAGAAGTAGAGTAATTTCTATAAGAAAAAATCAGTGATTTAGCTCAATGGGAAAAGTCATACGGCAGACAATATGAAAGCATTTGTAAACAACAGGATATCTGGCAGTGAACTGCAATGAGACAACATTGCGCAATCAGGGAATCGCGATACCGCAGTGCTGCAAATTCTGTGTGGCCCCGTTCGCGAAATAAAGTAAAGAAATTAGTAGTAGCTTAGACAGCTTGTATGCTTGTAGAATTCATACATGCTGGAACCGCTTTTCGGATCCAAAAGTATTGCAGCAAAATTTTCCCCCAACAAAATAGATAATTGTGTTTGCATGGGTGCATTAAATGGGGAAAATTACTTAGTAGTCAATAGCATAATAGATTAAGGAGTGAAATTATACACTGCATCACAACATTCTACACAAGTGCCACATTTCACGCAACAACGAAACAACATAACACACTACAAATAATTATATCCAGTACATGGGTGCCCATAAGGAAAAACTGTTTGTATCATGCTAGGCAGACACTTGACCAAGTGGAAACAGACACAGCTGGTAGATTCAAGTCATTAATAGAGAAAGCAGAAAAATGTATCCAAGAAAACTCAGACCTTATCTCGCAACTAGACACACATTCAACAAGGTTAATGATGGGTCTAGTAATAAAAATAATTAATAAAGGACTAGTACCATATATCTGAAACACAAGAAATTTATGACATATATATATCATAAATTCAATCTAATACTAGCGAACATAGAGAAAACGCATATACCAACACTCGCTCACCACTGGCAATGAATATTAATACACAAATAGAAAATACAAACCAACATAAAATGGTAGATGCACACCCACTACAAGTGATCATGCAACATGCAGAAAGAATTCCCACATTTTCAGGGGACAATCACCAAAACGTACAAGAATTCATAGACTAGTTCACAGCAGCCAGTGATGTAAATGGGTGGAACTATAAATACAAATTCAGATGAATTAAGTTTTATCTTCAGAGGACAGTTATGAGGGCGTATGACAACTTGGTACAAAATAGAGCAGAAGAGGTCACATGGAACGAAATTACCACGAAACTCGAAAACACATTTACACCAACATATTGTTCAGAGAAATATACACAGCTACTCTACACAAAGAAAGAAACAGCACATAGGCGAACAGTCGATAGCTGTCAAACACACATAGAAGACCTTTTATACTACAGAAGAAACTACAATCCACGTGTCCCAGACATAGCCAAAATATGGAGATCATTACTACCATCCATAGCTGACAAAATTGTAGGGTTGTAAAATGACATGGTAGAACAGTTAGTGAATAATCTACAGAGGGTAGAGCTTCGTTTAAACACACACACAATAAGGCCATTGCCACAGTAACTCATAACCCCAAAACCGGAAAAACTACACTCTGAAATTACAAATTTTAGAGCGGAAGTGGCTAATCTGACACTAAAAACACAAGAAAATAACAAATCACAGCAAAACAACATACAACATAGCCAAGAAAGGAAAAATTATAGGAGTCTGAATGCACAAAATCACTACAGATGCGATTACAAGCAGAACTCAAATTATAGGTCAAATCCAACATACACAAATTCACAATCAATTGTCATAATCCAAATGGAACATTCACAATTTACGACAAGGGGATATTATAGATCATCTCAAGGGGAAAGAAATAATTACAGAAAACAGATGCAAAGTAAACACAGAGAGCAGGATAAAAATGAACCACAAAGAAACACAAAAAGGAGGAACAAATCATACAGACAAGGGTATCAGGAAGACAGTGCAAGAAGGGGGCACAAGGTACTTAGAAAACAAATATAAATAAAAAACTAGGTTACAAGAGGGAAAAGTGTGCTGCCCCGAGGATACAGTAATAAAAAACATGTGTAGAAACATATTTTACAAATTCACTCCTGGAAGTACCTACCCAGATACAGCTAAGCTAAATACAAAAAATAATGACAAATGTGGGTTGTTTACAACATACACACAAGTAGATGGGCATAAGAATGTAGGGCCAAAAACATGTGTAGAAACATATTTTACAAATTCACTCCTGGAAGTACCTACCCAGATACAGCTAAGCTAAATACAAAAAATAATGACAAATGTGGGTTGTTTACAACATACACACAAGTAGATGGGCATAAGAATGTAGGGCCAAAAACAGACAAACCCAAATCAGAAATACACTTCAAAAAGGAGATTGTACAAACAAAGTGAGCATAAGGGTGCAACCTCGAACTAAAAAACCATAAAGCCAAAAGCTTTCAAAGTCATACAAAGACCATAGGTAAAAACTTAGAACAGAAAATGCAGCAGGCGGCCGTCAAGAGCAGCAAAAACACGAGCATGCAAAGAGGAAATTTCAAGACAGTGAAAGACCATATGACATCATCCTGCAGCATGACAGAAGCAGAAAATGTATAGGACCACAGAGCCAAAGTCAGTAAACTTGTGCCTTATGCTTGTATACCAGTTACCATGCAAAATATTGCAATTTATTCCCAAACCAGGAAATAGAGTTCAAGACGGTCATCGTGGCAAGGTTTTTGAAGTTTCAAAACAAGTTTGGTATATGACCGCATAAAGTGTGCATCAACACGGAATATGATACTGACTGCAGTGATCAGAATCAAAACACAAATACGGAAAACAGTGGTATTGATGAAGCAAGGCCACCAGAAAGGCCACTGAGCCACTCATGATGACAAAAAAAATACATATGCCACAGCAAGATTGCAAACAAGTACTTGTCAAATTGTCAACACCACATGTACTGATGAAAGTCAAAGGAAAATAGTACTGTGCCCTTCTAGATACGGGATGCAGTCGGAACTGCATAGCAAGCAACTTAGTAACAACCCAACAATTAAAGCCAATAAACGGTAAATTCTCATTGGTAGGGGCAACAAATGACATAGAAACACCAACATTTAAAACTAATATAAAATTCAGTATAGGAGGTAACACATTTTTACAAGAATTCCTAGTTATTGGTCATTTTAAAATGGACATCATATTAGGAGTACACTTCATTAAGGGATATAATGTTATTCCACTCCTAACAAATTATATTGTTTTTATAAATAGTAACAACAGTGACGAGGTAACATAGATTCCATTATATACTTCAGTAATAGAAAAGGAACACGAAGGCACAATTGGATATTGCATAAATAGAATCGAGAACATAGAAGGAAATATAGAGGATAGTATGATAAGTAAAATCAACAAAAATTTAGAGAAGTGCTAACAGACAAACCCATATACACACAACCCTATAGAATTAGTCCTAAAATACAGGATGAATTATTACAGCAGATTAAAGATTATGGAAAAGGCAGGGCTTGTTGAACCTTCATCTCATTATATGCTGCATCAAGAATAGTAATAAGAAAGAGGAAGGCGGTGTGAGATTTTTTAACAGACTTTAGAAAACTTAATCAGTATATAAAAAGAGTCCAATAACCCCTCCCTAGAACAGAATATATTGTAAATACACTGCAAAATGCTAAATATATTACATCATAAGATCTTTTTTCAGGGTTTTAAGCCATTCTAATCAGGCAACAAGACCGAAATAAATTGGCATTTACTATAGGCAGTTAGCATTAAAAGAAGCATAATGGTCTATAGCAGAGAGAGAATTTAGGATCAATTAAATTTTTCTGTGATTATTATGGTAGGTCATTTACTATTTAGACATATCATGCAAGTCTCAGATACTTGAAAAGCATGGCAGAACACAATATTTGAATACAAAAGATGGCAATCATGTAAGTTGATGATGATTTCCAGGCAAAAATTGTAAAACGTAAATTCAACACATTAGCGGATGCAATGAGTACACTACATACAGTAGTACACGTAGAATTAAAAACTAATGGGGTTATTAATGTGAAATATAACATTAAAACAGAATTCGTGCAATGTAATAATTTATATAGAGTGCTAGCAGAAAGTTTGTACCAAAATCTGCAAAAGGAATCAGAAATAAAGAACACTATTGGCAAATATACTAGCAATAATTGGGTAGATATAAAAATCATTTTACAGAGAGAGAACACGGCTTTGATAAGGCAAAACTCAACAAAGCAGTATTAAACAGAGAAAATATTCCTTTCCCATGATAGCAATAATCACTGTCCAAACTTTCAGGTAATTATAGAAATTTTACAGGAAAACAGCTCAGACAAAATAAAAATCACTAGTGTGCATCCAGTATTGAAATGTGCAATCATTGTAAAAACTTGAAAGGCGTAACACTCTGTATACCCGTGTATCAACTCGAAAAAGAGTATATAAAAATTGAAAATGATAACGAACTACTTATGGGCCCATTACAAAATAACAAGCCAAACTCAGCATTCACAGGTGAATATGAATGCGATCCACACATTCGAAAACTTGAAATTGCATTAACAGAACCAACCAAAGCCGAACCAAAGTACTTCAAATTAGCCAGGTACTACGGGATAGCGGCAAATGACAAAATATATCTTAAAATACACACACCCATAAGGGAAAAGAAACTTACACTAGTCCCCAAATATTATGTTGATGAAATTATATCAGCCCACCATGACTCGTTCGGAGGAAGTTATTTCAAGGCATTCAAAACCCTTCAGAAAATTAAAGTAAGTTTATTAATGGGATAATATAAACATAGTTATAAAGAATTGTATAAAAAATTTCCCTAAATGTAAAAAAATTTAACCCAATAACCATAAACCTATGGGGCACCTACACCCGATCGAACTGTCCCCATTACTGAAATCTTGGGCTCGAGATGCAAAAGGGCCTCTGTAGAAATCAAGATGAGGAAAAATTACATATTTGCTATGGCAGAATTCTTTAGAAGATAAGTTATTGCAAAAGCTGTAGAAGCAATTGACGCACCCACCTGTGCAAACTTTATTAAAGATGTTATCCTCAGATATGGCTATTCACAACAAATCTTAACTGATAGTGGGACATCAATTAATAACGAACTCATAGCGGAACTATTAAAGAAACTTCAAATCAAAAAACTGCAGAAAACAGTGTATAACATACCGCATAATGGTTTAGTTGAAGCTATGAATAAAGTGTTAGGCCAACAACTCACAGCATGCACGCACAAAGATCCTGTCAGCTGGAATGGGTACTTATATTTAATTTTCTTTAATTACAATACTATACTCAACTCCAGCACAAAATTCACACAATTTTGCTTGCTACATGGCATAGAAGCAACACCGCCCTCACATGAACTAACAAACTAATATTTTCAAAGGGGTCATGGTTGGTGTGATAAATTACTAACAGATAGGGAACGAGCGAAATTGGATTTGATACAAGTGCAAAAAAGAAAAACTGAACAACATTTCCCAGGACGTCACACTGTCACAACACGGCACATTTCTTAAAGCAAAGTATTGTGCGTCTTATAAATCATGTTAATGTAAATAGCATGGTCTTTAGTCGCACAAAGCCATATGAATGGTACATAATATGACCGGTCATTAAAGAAAAAATTCAAGGCCTCGAAATGGAAGTATAAATAAATAGCTGGCCGGCACATGTACATAACTTTAAAGTAAATCTGTACATAGATAACAAGCAGTATCATGTAACAAAAAGTTTAAAATGTTGCATATAACAGAGTAACGTCTAACGTCTAACGATGCAAAACAGCACAGATACCATTCTATCTAATAAATAGTTGCGATGTGGCATGCAACCGGATTACATGGTATCACCAAATAATAACAAGCAGATCTTTTTACCATGCACGTGTGGAGTAACTCGCCAACAGAACGCATCAGCAGCAAGGACCACAAGAAGATTCGCAAAAATAGTATACCCCAGGGTTCATTTTTTTTTAAATTTAGTTCTTGTAGTCTTTTACAAAATAAAATGCATTAACAGTAAATTGTGTAGAAACAAGCAGAAATGAAATTTTCTGATATACATATTAAAACAGCAATATAAATGGAGTATGCCACAAATATGTTAAACTAGAAATAAGGTAAAAATTTGCATAGAAAACATCATGTAACACATATTAAGGCCAAGATTTTATAAATTAAAAATATATAATTAAGTTGCGGAGTGTCGTGACAGACAGTGCGCACAAAGATACCACACCCACTCCATAATGCCAGTGGTCAGTGCAGATTCGAAAACGTTTTAGGGGTAACGTCAGAGCACCGATCACACTCCATAACCCAAGTCGCGACACTATGTAACTGATCCAATAAAAGATAAATAACACATTAGAATGTATAAAGAGAGTATATATCCTTGTAGCGGTTATTAAAACTTAAAATGAGTGGGAAAAAAGTACAAACAAAGTTAAGAAATTATAACTGTTCGCAGAAAGGAAAAAAAAAATTTAATAACTTACACAGAAATGTAGCAATAGAAAAATAAATGTAACACATCTAACGTAAATAGTGACCAAGGAAATAAATGTACTAAGAATGGGGTCATGTATAAAAATAGAACTAAAAGTACAGAGATGCAATTCTCCTCCTATCATTGTCACATGTTACAAATTAGATATCCTCAGAAATAGAAATCATTCAAAATATAAAGTGTATCATATGTCAAATTTTAATAAGTTGTATTTAAATAACATGTTTTCTAGAAAGATAAGTGAAGAATCAAAACAGTAGATAGATATAACAAGTTGCAGACCAATAGAATCATAATGAAGGAGGAAAAGCAACTTAACAAATAAAAACAGAATTAACATTGTAATAATAAATAACCAGCCATATAACCCTAGCTCATGTTTACAGCGAATCAAAGTGACTAAGTGTGCGAAGGACACTTGTAAAGACATTTTATTCCCACTGCGCGTAAATTCGCGACAACCACATATGCAAAGAAGACGGGCACTGCCAAATCACACCGCTACGAGCAGACTACACTCGCGCCCCGCTGGCTACTCCTAACCCAATATGCCGGCCCCCAAAAAGTTCTCGCTCCAACTGTACCACCCTTCCATGGCAACCAAGGGCGACTGCCTCTTCAAAGAGGTAGGCATTGTTATGGGCACAGCAACGAGGCAACTAGAAGACCTCATGGTAGCAGCCAAAGTGCATGTTTAGATTATAAGAATTAAACTGAGAGGTCGGCAGGAAGAAAGGATGCCTGCCGGCTTGTATAAAAGGAGGGTGTCACAAGGTCATTTCTCCCCCCTTAACCCCCCCCCCCCTCAACTCACCATCCCCTGGCATCAACAGGCTACCATACACCGATGTGGGTCCCGGCGAGGCTCAGTGGTGCCCAGAGTGATCGTAGAATGTCTTCAGCATACTCAGTGGTAAGTGCTAACCCATGTAGACGTCTTGAGGCTGAGCCAAACTATTGTCACTGCACTTAACTTGTGATTGTTGCGACCAATTTGATATCTTTAAGGAAGTAGTTCTGTATTCAGTATTCTAGTCGCTATATAATTTGAGATATTGCTTGTGGTGGAGTAAATATCTTATGTCAATTGTTGTTGGTAAATGTAAATGGGCAATCTTGATGTATAACTGAGAGTTGATATAAGTAAAGGATTAGTGTTTTGATAGTTGCTGTATCTTACTGAGTACACAATGCCCAGTTTCTATTAAGTTATTGTACGTCACCCTTAAGGGAGTGTTCCAAAATGTATCATTATAATGTAATATTCAATATGGATATGGATTTCGAGGCCACACTGTTTCAAGAGGAAACACAGATTTTGGGAATGAAGAAGACTTGGACACAACACTTCACCCTCAGTTGTACAGGATTGTTGAGATACTTAACTATACCCCGAGTAGTATCCACTGAGCTTCATGGCAGACAGCTAAATATACTGGAACTTCGAGTTGGCCCTTTTTCTCCTTGTATGTTGTTCATCAATCCATGAGGCAGCAAGGTTGGCACCTTTGGCGATACTGTTTGGAATAGGGTTATACCTTTTAGTGATTTGCTGTTTGTACACCGATGGAAAAAGATGCTGCTACACCATTATATGCTAATGGGATGAGTCAAAGAGTGGTTGGCATACAAGTTTTTGCTGGACGGCAGCATAGAATGAACAGTGAGGATATGAAGACGTGATATCAATGTAGAACATCTAGGGTTTTTTTAAGAAATACAAATAGTATGGTTGTACAACCCACAATGTATATGGAAGGAATAATTTACTATGTTAAGTGTCAGAAATTTTGAGGTCGTTATTATATAGTAAAATGATCAACGATGTGGTCTTGCCTACGGTTGTTCACATCAATTGTCGGGTGCTGAACGAGAGTTCCAAAGGTTTTGAGTGCGCGGGATGAACCAACCTGGAAGGGCAATATTTCAGACCTGCAGTTCTCTTCCTCCCCCCACCCCCTCCTTCTTGTTTTTCACCAACAATACAGATGAGTCACACATCTGGGAATTGCTAGTATAACAAGGGTTGGTACAGCACAAAGGAGGTATATGATGTGTATGGCATGTACTTATTTTCAAAATGGCTCTCAAGTAAATACTTTAGCGTGTTATGCTATATCTACGAAAATACAAAACATATTTCAACTTCACTTTGTATGCTGGCAGTATCAGTAACAACTATCAGATGTGTCTATACAGAGCTTCTTTTCTCCGCCAGTTTGCAAGACAGCACCCCTGTGAAAAATGCCGTTATTATGTCACATCTCGGGGAAAAATCCCTCGATTCTTAGTACATTGGCGAAGAAGCTTAACTATGTTAGACCACATAAATTTATGTTTTAAATGGGTTAGACTCGTGTTTTCATAATGGCGACTTTATAAACATTTTAGCATAGAATGCCATACCTAAAAACTATGTAATCGACTATAGCTTAGCTTTGTGTACTGGTAGTATCTATGCCAGTCATAGTCATCGAATGTACTAAAACATAACACTTTTGTCCTTCATTTATGAAGATCGTCACATGATTTCCACCAAATGTTACACGCAAGTAGTGCTACAGTAGGCATGTAACTAGCACGTTTTAGGTGCGGCAAACATTTTTATGACATTAATATAAAAAAATTAGATCAATATATTCATTAAACAATTTTAAAATTTCAACCAAATTTTGTACGTTAACAGCATTCATAAGAAGCATCAATTATGCATAAAGAGTTAATCTTTTGCCGACTTTTTTTTTGTAAAATAGTGTCCGGTGAAAGGATGGAACATCTTGCCATTTTCCCGGAACCATTCAACTAATTTCTACAAAATTTTCCACACTAGTAATGTTACAGAATATCATGTAAACTTTAATTATTTAAGTAGCATCAGACACTGATATTCAAAATAGCGGTTATGTAAATAATTTAGACAAGTTTTAAATATATATAAAACAATTTTACCCAATTCAACCAAATTATGCTGGCACTCTTTTAGAAGCATTGTATACATGTAAACGTCTCTTTAAGCAGCTATGTCAATTAGCACCAAATAAGAAAGTAAAATTTTTATTCTACATCTCGGGAGCCTATCAACCGATTTCTACCTAAATTTCACACCAGTAACATTACTGTAGGCCATGTAAATGTAGGCTACGTGTTTTAATTGGCTCAGGCACTTATTTCCAAAATTATAGTACTGTAAATATTTTAAATTATTAAACCCCATCATTTTAAAACGTTAGGCTGATTAAATCCAGAGTTGATGTTCCAAATCCTACTTCCATAATGCATTTGATTGCATGCTAGTTTATGATACAAGATTTTCTGGGTTCGTATCCTGGGTAAGTCACTCATGTATTTGTAGTTGTCTCACTACTGTTTGCATGTGTTTCTGGTTTTTTCTAATGATGTCGCTGTCAATGAGACATCAAGGCCTTCCTAAAATCTAACATTTTAGAAACTTCATTTTTTTTTACCCATGTAGAGGGAAGTAGGCTCATTATTTACATCAATAATTTCTTGTTATAAATTAATAATGTCGCTGGTATATCACTATAATCTATGAAAGGTTGTTTCTGCAAGTGTGATTATTTCTTTCATATTTAAGGTGCACATTATAGTTAAGTTATGGCAAGTTATGTGGTTTATGGAGCGTGATATTTTGGAGAAAGTTGTATGTGAAACATGTTTTTGAAATTGCCAGTGGTTGTAATAGCTTCGTGAGTTATGAAATGTTGAGATAGATGCCACAAATTTAGTTGTTTTTTTGTTTTAGTAATGCAGAACTGAACTCCGCGAGTTTATTTAAATTCCATTATAATTTTCACGAATTTGTGTGATCCTCCAAACTTTATAAACATCATGAAGCCCGGTATCGTAAAGACACTGTGTTGGAACCGAAATTCAGAACATGTCTAATTATGGGAAAAGTTTACTAAGTAGAAAACATTTTACATGAAATGTCTGTGAGTTGGAGTTAAGAAAAAATGAAGTACTATGGATTTTATTGCTACATACCACTCTTATGGATAGGCTGTTTGGCTATATGTTAGCCTAGCTTAACTATACTGGGTTTGAGCCTCATTTGAAAAAGGACGGTTTAAAAATCTGATTAATATTTCCGACACATCTGAAATCACAGAATTGTTTTTACGTAATGATGGCAAAGCTTTGCCATTGAAAATTATTCACGTGCATTCCAAATTAAAATAAATAAATAAAATGATGATGTGAGTTGCATCATTATCTTAGGTTACTGCGACCATTGACACTATCAGATAAACATTTCTAGTGCATTTCAGGGAGTTGCAGGAACAATATTTTCTACACATCCCCTGGAATGCGGAAATATTACATTATCAAGCAATTTTGCAAAAGTCAGCGTGTTCTCCAAGTATCAAAACTGAAGCAAATCCAGTATGTCATGAAGAATGGAAGACATCAGTTCGGTAGTGAATGCCCTAAATAAATACCTTATTCGGCAAATTGTACTCAAATAATGGTTCGTTGTAGAATTATGTGTTATAATGCACACTAGTAGAGTACATTAAACACTTTGAATATAAAGTATACATTTCAGTGAATAAGAATAATAATTACATAGTCATACTGGTGAAAGGGTGCTGATTAGAGTAAAACAACACAAGATATCCTCAAAAAAAATTTCATAACATTCAGTATTCACTGTAAGTTCATTTTGTCAAAACATTTTCTCATACATTTAAAGAGTTTTATTTACGTACACATTTACTCATTTTTTTACTCTAGTAGCGTTCATTCACAGAACAGTCCATCACGAGTAGTGAAACATTGGCTCTGTTGAGTATTATTTCGCAATAAGAAATCTATTAAAGAAAAAC
This sequence comes from Dryococelus australis, assembly GCA_029891345.1. Taxonomy (NCBI): domain Eukaryota; kingdom Metazoa; phylum Arthropoda; class Insecta; order Phasmatodea; family Phasmatidae; genus Dryococelus; species Dryococelus australis. The sequence goes on from CM056993.1 coordinate 143,859,607, forward strand.
ACAAATACGCAGGTGCACATGCATGTAAATATCTTTAAAAAAGCAAAGCAATGTATTATATACATTGTTTTAAAAAAATTACGAATTGACGTGCCCTCACAAGATATTTACACAGGGTAACTGCCAAGAATGGTAAGATTTGGAATCAAATGATGCAGTGGCGGTAGCCGTCAAAATTGCTTCTCACACACTATACTTAGTATTTAAATTCTGGTCCCTTGATCACACACACACTCACCTACTCCCTGCTTGCATGTGCATGCACATATCTCACATGTGTTTGCCTGTAGATGGGTGAGCTTAAATACAAAATAAATTTCTAGGATGTAGAACCATTCAATCTAACATAAAAATGGGGAAATGTAGTAATAACTGTTGGAGGTGAAGAAGTATCTTTGTTTCCACAATAAAACTGTTGGTGAGCCATGAACTGAAAAAGGAATTTGAAAAATTGATTTTAACAATATTTGCGTGTGTGAAGTTAAAAAATCTGATTAATATTTCCGACGCTGTTGAAAGCCAAGAAAGGGTTTTAAGTAATGATGACAAAGATATGCCATTGAAAACTATTCTGCACAGTCTATTGGTATGCTAAATCAAAGTTTCAAGTGAAAGATGTTAACTAACCTCAAGCCGCATATTGAATAAGACGTGAGTCTGCACAGAACACTTTTAATTCACTCATGTTCGTAAAGAAATATGTATGTGTAATATTGTTCTAGTATTTAAATCCGAACCAAAAGTTGTAATTATGGGTCTATTTAAAAATTAAAACTATAACTGCTGTCCTGGAATAAGATTTAATTTTAATTACTCATGCCAGCATCCCCTTCAGTCATTAAACATAATTTCTTAAAAAGGTATTTTTTTTCCTTACAAAACATCTAATCTAAAATGTTGTATTGAGATGTTAGTCAAGTCGTAAATCATTATTTTGACTAAACGTAATACGTAATAATTTGTATAAAGAATTTTTCACTTTTCAATAACAGGATACAGAATACTGGAAACCATCCCCAAGAGACCAAAAATGTTAATACCTAAGATTAAAGTATTTCTAAATTTAAGGTAAAATAAGAATGCCAACTAATACAGAACTGAAAAAAGACACAGTGTGATAGATTTATTGAAAATATATAAACTTTTCATTACACTCAAACATTTAAACAACGTACGCTCGCAAAGCTTGTAACAAAACATTTAAACTTTCTTGGGCCATTTATAAAATGTATAGATATTATCTGCAATACAAGTTAACAATAAAACATTAAAAATTATTATATTATAAATAACATTTTATGTTATTCTTTCACAACCTTGAGTGAATAAGGAGTTGTCCATAGGACCCTCCAAAGGAAGATACAATTTGTACACATGAAATAATATAATAGGCTAGAATGTTTGAGTTACTAAATAAGCATAATGTACATTAAAACCTAACATAATTTTAGTACGTTAGCATAAAGTATAAAAAAGTCTTCGTTAATAATTTAGTAAGTAAAATGCTTATTGTATTCATTTAGGAACATTGTATTATGAGTATAAAATCTAACTTCCAAATGCAAACTAACTCTGTAACATATACTGTAAGCATACCTCAGTTAAATGCTCTTTTAAAATCTCACTAAGAAGAATGATGTAAGTTGTGTAGATTTATGCCATAAAGAACGATGGTACATAATACACATGAAAAGAGGAAAGGATAAAAATAAATGTAAAGAAATTTTAAAAAATCGGGGAAAAACATGAAACATTTCTATTCGTCACAGTAATTTGTTAAACAGCATGTTCATTCATAGGCCTATTTCACGTCACTAACCATGTAAAATTTTAATATGTCCAATTTTACCCAAAGCAATCAGCATGTTAACATACTTTAGTAGATTTGTAACACTGCTAATTTTATATCATACATAGCCAGTCAAACGGAAATGAGTATGTATTCAGAAAGACAACGAAAAATTGCTATTAAGGCGATGCAGTCAATATACAAGAAAGAACTTTATCCATTAATTTTCTATTGTAAAAGAAACACATCACCAATATTGTATGCATCTAATATGGAGAAAGGATGTAATATATAGGAACAGTCCACTAACAACAGTACCATAATACTGTGATAAAAGTTTCATCTCTAACGTTAGCATTAAACTGATTTGAAACCAACTGTGTATGCTTACAGTATCGTGTGTTCCAAATACTCAGAAAACATCTTTAGTCGCTCATTTTGAATGATAATGTCATCTAAATCATTCATCTCAAATAGACTATAGAATATCAGTAACTTCTCACTGGAATACCGTTAGATTTGGCATACAAGCAGTAGCATAAAAGGTCACCTAAACATGTTACTTATTTTAGGAACGGCAGTCCTGTTCTTCAGTTTTAACATGTCATGTTTTTGGAACTATTAAACTGATTTTAAAATAAACTACATGCACTGTACTTTCTATGTACAAAAATTCACTAAGTAATAGTTTCAATCGTTTGTCATATTGAAAAGTAGAATCACCAAAATAAAACATGGATTTTCGTTATATCTTATGAACTACTACACCTTTTAAAAACAAATTTGATAAGAAATTTCGTATTCTGGCCTGATTTTTTAAAAACGATATTTATTGCTAACTAAGCCTTAAAATGCAACCACATATTATAACAGGAATAACTATACTCTTTTATTGTCAAAGATTCCGGATTCTTGCTCTAGTGTTATTGTAGAGGTGAGTTTTAAATGTGAGCCATAATTGTATGTTCCTATTATGTCATTTCATTTTGGAATCAAATGGGTGACTAATTATTTTATTAACTGTACCTTGTGATTTGTTTATATGTCAAGATGTTTACATCAATATGATGAAACAAGCGACTTACATGTCCGGCTTTTTTCGCTTGAAAAAAAAAGGCAATGCAAAAAGATGTTTATTTGCAAGTCAGGTAAGAAGGGCACAACACAATTACTGACTCGAATACTGTCCTTCAGTTTTTAGTCACATAACAGAGGTTGAGACCCAACCCAGTATGTAGAAGCAGGAACCTGATATCAACATAAATTATTGCTACGGTAACAAGGGATTACTCATCAGCAGTGTGTTAATATCCAATGAACTTTCTCTGAAAGACCAGAAAGTTTTCAAATATAAGCGAGACCTTTCTGAAATGGAAGAAAACTAAAAACAAGCGAGTCTAGTAATAATGCGATGGTGAGATTCAATAAAATGTGAGAGAGTCTTCAAGATGAAGACTAAGACTGCAACTCCCAACAAGGATGATGATTGTCTTCAGTATGAAATTAGTCTGCCACTGGATAATTACTCAGATGTGTTGGATGCACTGAAGGCAAAATAATAAAGGCTTTATGCAAACTGTCTGGCGACATTTTCTATGATGTCATTCACTGGCCTAGCTTACAGTCGTCTCTCATGTCTGACGAAAACACATGTCGTCAGCATAGAAACTAAATGACAGAAAAAGTATATATAGTTTGGAACGAACATATGCTTTAAATAACATGCATTTTCAGGACAGATGAAAAAATGTTTCAGACTGAAAACAATTAAACAACTTATTTTAAAAAGTAAAGCACATACGCAGAATGGCGCAGATGTACAGCAATTGGCTGACTAGCCATAATATGTTGTGAAAACAGACTTTGTATCTAAATACTGCTGCTTCCAGCTGCTTAAATTTTCCTATGGACTCTTCTGCCTCTGTAAGCGTGATGCACACGTGACCATACCTCGAGTCACACGTTCCAGATCTCTCCTGGGGCCAAGATTATGAAGTTGTTAGGAATAAAGCCGAGGGGACTTACCACACACTTTAACTCCACTTACAATTTCTGTATTACAATGTGCATTCTTAAGGAAAACCACAAAACGTTTTGGGAGACAACATCGATCGGAAGTATAATAAAAGTCTTATAAATTCCAACACAGAATGTATGCATTTGATATTACTAATGGTAGCAATTAATTTTTTTCACAAGATTTATAAGTTTACTTGCTTTGTTACCGACAAAACCTGTCATGAAGATGTGTGTGTGTGTGTATATGTGAAATGTTGCGTGAATAATAATTTTTAGAATTAGAAGATATTAAACGCTTTGAGGACTGTGTGTAGCACGAGCAATGATACTTCCTAAATTACTTTGTCCTTGATAATTTCTGTGAAAATTTCTGTGAATATACATGAATTGTTCCATTAGTATTAAAAACGCTATTAGAAGAACACAACCCAATGACAATAATTTTCCTGGCTAAGAAAGATTTTTTATAACCACTCAAAAAAGACATGACTGATTGTAAACCCCTTGACTCAAAAAAGGACATCTGAGTGGGGCAAAATCAACTCAGCAATACATTGGTGGATGACCAACCAATAAAGTGAGTGAATTTAGGCGGCTCTTAACATCGAGGTCTTGAGAGCCGATGAGGGTGAAGCGAAGTGAGTATGGAGCAGCACCGGAATAAAAGGGCGGGGAAAACGGGAGATCCCCGAGAAAACCCGCCGACCAGCGGCACCGTCCGGCCCGATTACAACATCTGAAAATCCGGGGGCGACCCTGCCTGCAATCGAACCTGGTTAGCCTAGGTGGGAGGCGAGTACTCTAACCACTACACCACCGTGACACTACCAACCTATGAAGATCGTCGTTCAGGACAGTAAGCAAATCCGATGTGGTGTGGACCAATAAGACGGTATTGAGTGGGAACACAAAGGCCAACAGAAGTAGTATTCCTGCAATGGTGGGTGCATGTGGCTCACTTCTAACTTGTCTAGAATGTTTGTAAATGTGTGCAGACATCAGAGTGTTAACAAATGTTAACAAATATTTGAAAGGATAGCTATTCCGCTGATAGCCTTGCTGCTGAATGGACTTTATGTTACAGTATGAAACCTTGTTTATGAGTTTGAGAAAGAGGATTTCCTGCCAGATTGTTGGCAGATTCATCATGGTGCCTGTATGCCAAACTGACAAACTTTACTTAATTTCCCTCGCTTTTAAAAATATCATGCATTTATAAAATCCATTTTTTTCTGAAGTCATGTAAGCAAGAAGCCTTCGATAAGATATCTGTCCATCAGAAAATATTAGATGGCTGAAAACACTGCCTGACCGCTTAATCTGTGAATGAGCTTAACAAACTGATAAACACTATTTCTCTTCACTGCTGTTATAGGGGTAGGTGAATATGCTCATACCCTTTAACATAGCCAGCCATTAACAACCATTCAATGTAACACCTGATGGACAATTGTACAGAAAATGTGGTAGAAGCAATAAGCAATGGATGGCCAATGAAATGTTGAGCTCTTCACAGACAAATATAGGTGTTTCTCATTTAAGTTGTTGCACGCAATAATTTAACCACGTGTTGAAAGTGTTAAAGAAATGAGACGGGCAGTTAGGAAGACACGGCCCTTGACGGTGGGCGCAGCTGACAGAGGGTCAAGGCTCTGGAGAGGCGATGCGCACACGGCCGAAGGTGGCGTAGGCGAGTAGCGGCAGCCTCTGTGCCATGAAGATGGAGAACCACATCTGGAGGTTGAGCATGATCCTGACGAGCACGGAGACGACTGGCACACGCAGCAACACCTCCTGCACGAACAGCTGGAACGACAGCAGCGCGCTGCTGTACATCTGTAACACGGAACCACACTTCCGTTCCAGCACTGAGGGGAAAAGAGACGATTATAAAAATCAATTTCTGTATCCATAGTCCAGCTGGACTTATAATAGAGGGGCAGTGATCGAATTGGTTGTTGGTACAATCTAAATGTTAATGTAGTTAGTAACTGAAACAGAATTTTGGTCTTGTCTGTGATTGTACTACAAGGTGGCATAAAAAGTTTTTATACTAACTCTGTTCACAAGAAAGTACTTTATTTACCTACGTTTACACACACTTTTACAGTAGTTTCATTGCACAGCAATACAACATTCCTACCACATCTAAAATTTGCCCTTGAAGACTTCTCTCGAAGCGAGTAAAGCACCTTTTGTGATTCGTACTGGATCTCCGCAATGGTATTAAAACAGAGAACATTGAAATAGATCCTCATCTTCGGGAAGAGGACGAAGTGCGCAGGAGCAGAATCTATGTAGGATGAATGCGGGAGAACAGCAATGTTGTTTCCCACCAAGAAACTCATGTGTGAGGGGAGCTCGGTGACAGAGTACACTGTTAACATGGAGCATCCAATTTCTTGCATACCATAAGTACAGAGGCTTCCACCGAATATCCTCACCAGCCGGATTGCTCAGCCTCGAGAACAACCCAAACCTCTCATTGATGTGAAAGTCTGAGCCTACCTCAGTGGATTGCTCTTCACTTGAGTGGTTCTGAGTGAGGGTGAGAGGACAGAAAGAATGAGAGTGGTTGAAGTATAAGAGCTGAGTTACTGCCCCCCTAACACCCCCCCCCCCCCCCAGCAAATTCGGGCATGGTGGTGGCAACGCTCAGGAGTTATTAACCAGCTGGCTACTTGCCATAGTAGTGGCATGCTGCTATAATTTCAGCATTCCATTTTCTGAACTCCCTGATGGCTAAGAGGGCAGCTGACTATCGTGTGGTTGGGGGACCTCAGTCCCTGGGCATTGGTCGCTGCACAGAAGTCAGGGAGACTCGAACCCTCACTAAGTAAATACAAATGCAGACCAATACAATGGCCCATAAGGTCTCCCCAAGGCGTGAGCCTTGGTATTCAAAAATAGCTGAGTTAGCTGCGAAGCCAATCTCAGGACCAGCACAGGATCGAAAATGTTTGTTGACGGTATGTACGCCACATTTGGGTGTTGACAAACGTACGGCTATATGTTAGCTTGTAAGAATACTCGATGTAGACATGCTATGGAGTCAGGTGCCGACTCCATCAGAGGCAGAATTGCCATGGATCAAGTATGCCCATGCAATAGTGGTTAGGCTCATGCAAGTTGTCGCCTCGGAACTCTATCTAATGTTATCGCATGGCGAGGGCAGCGCCGATGGAGGTGAAGGCAAGGCCGATGAATCTGTCTCTCGATCTGAGGTCGAAATTCAAACCATGGAAGACTTTGAAGATTCGGGTCTTGAGGGGACACACCATGATGCCAGCATCAATCACGAGGAGATCATGGCATGTGTAACTGATGAAAGGGAAAAAGTAAATAAGGTGTGGGTGAATTTCCTACTCCCCAGAGTGATGCGCCTCAAGGCACTATTGGATCGGCAATTGGTCCGCAGCTGTGAGCTGCATGGGCAAAACCAGGGTCTAAAGAAACAGGTTAGTTTCATGAAGGATTTGAATTTGGAGACAAGCTCTAAGGATGCGAAGGCAATAGAGTTGAGTGTGACTCTCTCAAGCGGCAGGAAAAAGCATGGAAAACAGTGGAGGGCAGGAAAGGGGTCCTGCGGAAGACGATTATCATCTATGCGAAGGAAGGCGTAGGTAAGTGAGGAGACCAAAGGGAAGCTTAAGGCAATGAATCAAGTAGCAGAGGGACTAAAGGTTATAAACATTCGACCAGTTTGTAAAGGTGGTGTCTTGGTCGAGGTGGAAGACCACATGAAAAAACGGCGTGTGGGTCGAACTGCCGAAATGGAATGGTCCCAAGGACATAGTTTACGATCAACCTTGGGAATACGAAAATTAAAAGTTTTTCGATACTGTTCGAATACAGTATCTTAAAGAGGATGAGTGATCCATGGATCAGCTCAAGAAAGGGTCTAAGGTCCGGTTACGTACTGGACCTCGAGATTCTGATAAGGTGAACCTTGTCCTGGAAGTGCCATCGGACATTCGAAAAAAGTTGATGGCTGATACCCATCTGTTTATTGGTTTCAAATGGTGTATGGTGCGGGACGATGTGGTACCCCTCACGTGCTACAAGTGCCAGTAATATGGACACGTGAAGGAAAAGTGCAAAAACACCCTGGTTTGTATGAAGTGTGCAGACATTGGGCATAAGTTCAGCGAGTGCCCACGGAAAGATGATGTATATAAGTGTGCTAGCTGCATTACAGATAATAGGAAAGAGGACAACCACAGGGTCGATTCACCAGACTTCCCTGTGTACCAGAAGGTGCTAGCATTGTAACTCGAAAAGAAGTCTTATGAATAGAGATGTGGCCTGACCTAGAGTGAGGCAACTTAACCTGCAAAGGCCCGCTGTTGCAACAGCGGAGTTGCAAAGAGTCGCAGAAGAGCAGCGACTCAATATGATCCTGATTCAGGAACCATATATATTAAATGGAAGGCTATCGAATCTCCAAGGTAGTCAGTTAATGAGAGGCGAAAACCTTATGTCAGTGATGTGGTTGAGGAACCCTGACCTGTCTGCGATCTAGCTGGTAATGATCAATGACACACACCATGTGAGTGTTTTTATCAAGTTAGGTTCACTGCAAGTGGTGATGATTTCATCCTACTTCCAGCCTATGATACCCACTGGTGACCATCTAAGAAAGTAAAAAGATCGCTGACACACTCAGGGGGCAAAAGTACATCATTAGGGGATGACATTAATGCTAAATCGTACATGTAGAACTCGCCTGTGAATGATGACCAAGGAGATGAGGTTTGTCAGTTCTTGTTAGCGAACAATTTGCAAGTTATGAATACGACCGGTCATGTTGCCACCTATCAGTCGGCCATCCACGATAGAAAATGATTTATTGATGTCACTATAGCAAGGACAAAATATCTAGGACTGTAGACAATTGGATAGTAATGGATGAGAAAATCTCGAGCGACCATAGGATGATAATGTTTGTCGTTCATGGAAGCAGGATACCGGAAATACAGGAACCGAAGTTTAAGTTTAACCTGACAAGAGCTGATTGGGCTCGGTTCGACAGAGTACTGTTGAATAAGCCGACCAATTACGAACAGTTAAAGGGAAGAGAGCATGAAAGGGCAGAAAATCTTGTCGAGTTGATAATGAATACTTGTGAGGAAACCTTAAATAAAGTTAACAAGCGAACCAAACACCATCCTTGGTGAGATCATGAATTGGAAACTCACAGGCTGGATGTCCAAACTCTCTGCAAGGAGTTCAAGCGAACTCACGAGCCAGAAAAACAGGCTAGAAAAGTCAGCAGATACAAAGCCGAATGCAGAGCCTACCAGCGACTGCTTAGAAAAAGAGGCAAAGTGCAGGGTGTCGTTTGGTGTCGGAGAAAGGAAATGAGGACCCATGGGGATTGGTATATCTGTTATGTGCTAATAAGCTCTACTTGTCATGTACTGTTCCAGCATTGATGAAATGGGGAAAAGCATCATTACTCTCTATAGAAGAAAGTGCTCAACACGCCCTTGATGTGTTGTTGCCAGATGAAAACATGGAGAATGAAGGCCAGTACCATCTATTCATTAGGACCTAAAGTAGTGAGGATATTGATACAGAGAACACTGCTGAGTTTTCTATGGAAGAAATAGATGGGATTGTTAGAAAGATAATACTTAAGTAGGCTCCAGAGATGGACATCTTATCAGGAGAAATCCTGTTTAGAGTTTATCCTAGGATAAAGGGTGCCATGATTGGCTTGTTTAACGACTGCCTTCGACAAGGCACCTTTTCCAGGTCCTGAAAACTAGGCCTTCTTAAGGTGTTGTACAAAGGGAATGGCAAATGCCAGTCCATTGCCAAGTCCTACAGGCCCCTGATGATATCTGTTGTGAGAAAAATGAATGAATGACTAATTAACTAACGACTCCTGCAGTTTCTGGAAGTCATGAATGGGATACATTCCAGACAAAATTGGTTTCGTCGGGCAAGGGGACTAAGCTCTTGCTCCTAGACATGGTTAATCATGTGAAGAGCAGCACCGTACCTTATGTGATGTATGTGTCTCTTGACTTTTCTGGAGCCTTCGATACTACTTGGTGGCCATACACACTATGGAGGTTAAGACACCTGGAATGTCCAAGGAATATTTACCAGGCGGTTAAGGATTTCTTTAACGAAAGCTGTATGAGCTTGGCACCCATAGATTTGCCATGAAGCTAAGTAAGGGTTGCCCTCAGGGATCTGTTCTGGGCCCAGTGTTATGGAACATTGTTTTTTGATTATATTTTACGAATAAGTCTGCTAGAGGGCGGGGTGATTTTCGGATATGCCGATAATGGTTTGTTGTTGATAGCTGCATGGTCTAGACAAGATCTAGAAACTAGAGCAGCTGATAAGATGCATGCCATCTTGTTGAAGGGTAGGCTTCAGAGGGTCCCCACAGTCTGTTTCGACAGACGATTGGTGAGATTCGTGAAGACCTTTAAGTACCTTGGGTTTGTGATAGACATTCATCTCGCATTCCGGGCTCACATATGCTATCTTGTGGATAGTGGCGTAACTATCTTCTATAGACTGAAGGCTGTAGCACCGGCGAATTGAGGGCTAGACTTACGGACATTGAAAATGATATATAATGATATGTGTGTCTTTGTGCCCATCATCATTTATGGAAGTGCAGTATGATATACACAAGTTCATGTAAGGAGGGTGCTGATTAAGGCACAGAGCTGCTCTGTTGGCGGTCACTAGGACTAGTGTCCAATGATGGTCTTCATGTCTTGGCAGGAACGATTCCCATTGTTCTCCACATTGAGGAGAGAGGAAATATGTTGAACTTGCTCATGGCGAAAAGATACCACATGAGACAAGAAGAGATAACCGGTTAACAACTATGGCTAAGTGGCAGGCTCGATGGGATACTTCCATTAAGGACAGATATACCTATGGTATATTGCCTACATTACTGACAGAGTGAAGCTGAAATGGCTGGACGTAGGGTATTACTCTGCTCAGTATCTGGCAGTTTGAAATTTTAGGGCTAAACTGTTTGGTTTTGCACTGGTTGATTCGCCAAATTGTGCAGCCGGTGGAACTTCAGATATAGTTGAACATGTCTTGCATGACTGTGGCAAAATTGAGGACGTGTGGTTGGCATATATTGGGTCGCACAGGGTGATTGTTGAGCATAAGACACTCAAGGATAAGAACAGCATTGAATGAGGCTATTCAAGGGCATGGAAAAAGGCTGGAATTCGACATCTGCTTGTCTAGTTTGTTTGATTCTGGGTCCATAGGTTCTCATGACACCGACTATGACAGCGAATCATGAAGTGATTATACTGGAGGATTGCACTGAAAAACAGGTACAAGAGGTAGGTGCCGAAGGAGCTGGTTGGCATTCCCATGGTTTGCCACACATGTGGAATCCTGTTATCTTTGTGAGGGAAGGTATCTCTGGAGTTTTCCAGAGTATGGCCAAAATGATCTGCGATGCCAGAAGTCATCGAATAAGAACTGGAGTGGTGCTGGAGGACGAAGCCACTCCAGGCCCCAGTATAGTGCAGGATAGCACGATTGTGGTTGATCCTCGCCCAGTAGAAGGGGAGAGGGAAATGAAGATCTCGGAAAGCAAATCAAGATACAGGCGATTAGTATGCTCTGGGGATGCAGTAGTTCACATTGCTTGGCCAGTAGACAGCAAGATTGATGTCCCAGTCCAGACCGACCCGGTGTGGGTGGACATCAAGAGTCCGGCAGAGATTTATGAGGAAACTGAGTGGAATCATAAACTTTCATGGCTCGAGGAGCCCGCCATACTGACGGCGGTGTTGGCCATGCTTGTGAGGTAAATGGAAGGAGGAAATAAGATAGTTTTTCCGTGGATGAAGATGGTGGACAGAGTGTTACTCGCCCAGAACACCCTGCCCACTGATTATCAGATACTTTTATATTACCTTACGGAGAGATATAGGCATAGGGGTTTAGAATTCGACCCGAAGGTAATATATCGCGATGCAGTGAAGACCTATGTCCAGTTAAAGATTGACTACACTAAACCCTTCATGGGGTACAGTGTGATCCGCTATTAGGCTTACGAAAGACTCCACTCATCATGACTTGGAGTATTTCCTGGCTCACTGTTGTGGCTGGGTGCACTCGCAGCTCAGCATGGTGGATTGTGGTGAAATGTAAAACCAATACCATCAAGAAAGCATGACAAGAGCCGCGACGAGGCCTAGGCATGCTGCACTTGGCACTTCAGTTGTGTATGCCCTAGGAAACTCCCCCATATAGTCATGGCTCATAGGGTGACATTAGTGTCACAGTTTTATTGTATGGCAGTTTTTAATTTATTTTAGTTTACAGTGACAGGTTTGAATGATGGTGGTATGGTGTGTTCACCTTCTTGTAAAGGTGGTTGCAGTTGACTATACAGGAGTGTGGTTACCACGCCTGTGTTCTCCCCTGTGATTGTAAGCTAGATTTGGGGGTCGTGCAAGAGATAATAGTAACACTGCCTTGTAATATTTTAAAAGTGATTAGGATTTTAGGTTAGTTTCAGAATAGGCCTTCAGCAACAAGGCAGTATTTATAGGTTAATGAGGGATAAAGATCTCACAGTACCATTAAGACCAGAATGGGAATTTTGCCCATTGACGAACAACTGCAACGAGTGGATACCTCAGTTGCACCTTATTTAAGGATCAGACACTGCGTGATCTAGATGTACCTGCCCTGTTTTCAACAGGAGTTTAACTTTTGTCATTAGAATGCATTGCTGATGGTAAGCTCCTCCGGGAACAAATTCTCAATGCAAAATGCTGCGAATGTCGGCAAAGACGATGAGCATGCACTTGGTCGAGCTGCGGACTTGCCTCGCCTTTTTCGGTCTTGGAGATGATGGGCTCTTCCACTGTGAAGATGGTTACTTCATCTCAGAGTTGTACCCGTACACCCAAGTTTTGCCACCGGAAATTATTCACCATAGCGGAGATTCAGTGGGAATCGCAGAATGTGCTTGACACACTTCGAAAAGAAAACTTCCAGGGCACATTTCAGAAGTGGCAGGAATGCTGAGTGTGCTGTAGTGTTGTGCAAGGGAACTATTTTGAAGGTGATAGTGTGTAAACGTACATAAATAACATACTTTCTTGTAATCAGAGCTAGTCTCTAAACTTTCTGATACCACCTCTTATCTGCAACTATGAAAAGATAATTCTCATCCAATATATATTGAAAGAACAGGATAATTACTTGGACACAACACCTTCAGCAAAATTTTCAGAGCTATTTATTGTTTGTTTACTTTAAAACCCGCCTATTCTTTGTTTACACTTCTATTTTTTAAGTTCTGCCTTAAGTATTTGGATCAATTAGTAAGAAAATAGAAGTTATTGAAAACAAATAAGCTGTATTGTAAATGTTCAATGAGAAAGGGGGTATTTAATTTGGGAGTTTTCAGGTACCATTGCACAAAAACAAATATCGTTATCAGATTCGTCATTTGAATGTAGCAAAAGATGCCTTGCCATTCTTTGTCTCACTTTTATGAGTTATATATATGTGTGAACAAAGTGAACAGGCCCACTGTGTAATATAAACTCCATTGATTAAAAGATGAGGTAGGCCGATTCTTTGTCTTCAATGCATGCACCCAACATTGACCTGCCTCAAGCTGTATCCCATTTGCCTCAGCTCCTGGTGCACAACCTCACACTCAACCCTCATTTCTACCTTTCATAAAAGAGCTCGTGATAAGGGAGGGTTCGTTGAACATCATCATCACAAACAATTCAGCAGAGTAGGCATGTTTTGTTAATCTGAGTGCAGTTAACCTCATCCAGAATAATTGTAAAATGTCTCTACTACTACTTGGACAAAACTGAGAATTTCAGAACAACTGTCTTTACTAAAGACTCCACAGTGTTACGAAGCTTCAAACATTCTCCAAAATCACTAATATTATAGGCAGCACACCTTTAACATTCCTTGAAAAAGCATGAACATTAATATTCAAGTTTCAGACCCGGTATTATTAACACCAATATTTTTCTTTTAATCCTGGGAAAACCTTCTCCAAAAATACTTTAAAATATTTACTTTAAAACATTTTTCTTTAACCCCACACAGCTATAAAATATTTGCCATTCCAAAACCCCTAATATTTGGAATATCACTATTTCGCCCTACAACACAAATGGCGACATGTATATTTACTCTCACAAAACCTATTTTAATTCTTGTCTCAAGTATTTGCCTTCATCAAAACATTTATTTTTTTCAGCGTTCGTACACCCCACATTTTCCTTGATAGCAACCTTTAAAAATTTCTACAAACCAGGAAACACTCCGCCCCTAATAACAATAAATTCTAAAAGTACACACTTGTCTTCCTTTTTCCCTCGCAGGGTGATCAGAACTATGTATAGAATATCATTCTGCCTACAAATACGCCAAAGCCCCTCAAAACATGCGAAACGCCTGCTGGAGTGCTGGTCTCTTTCAATTTTTGGCTTCTTTGTAAATTTCCCCTCCATGCCCATGAAAACACTACGGAAAACCCACTGTATTCACTCACACAATCATCGTATATCAACATCCAGCCCAACACCATCAAGGTCATTCAGGGCTGGGGATATTCTCCCCACCAATCATGGCTGCCCTCATTACTTCCCTACACTCTCCACATACAATCAAAGAAGTCTTGAGATGTTCTCCCCTCCAATACCAAGGTAAAGGCAATGCCCCCTTAACTCCAATTGACACCAAACACACCAATATGGTGGATGAGCAAACAAGGTATATTCTCCCTACCACTAGGGTGTGTCCTTTCCTCCACCCATAAATTTCATCTCCAAACACCAAGGGGGGCCATGATGGCTGGGCGATTAGCACGCTCGCCTCCCACCAAGGCGAACCGGGCTCAATCCCCGGCCGGGTCACCAGATTTTCGCAAGTGGGAATCGTGCCGGATGATGCCGTTGGTCGGTGCACTGCTCCATATTCACTTCAATCACGCTCATCGGCTCTAAAGACCTCGCTAAGAGCCGCCCAAACCTAGCAAAATGCCGTCTGATGTCTCCCTCGCCATCGTACAAAAGACTCACCTTACACTTTTACATACCAAAGCACACGTTTTCCCTTCTCGGATGATTCACAGGATTCTGGCACTCCAACTACTTCTATCTTAATTTGTCACTGTTCCATCTAAATTGATAAAAATAAACACGACCTTAAGATTACAACTTCAATCTTCCGGGGAAACAACATTCACGCACCAGTTCCTGGTATTTTCTTCCAAAAGTCTTCCCCCTCCACATTTACTAAGTCCGAATCTAGCTCAAAATACCGCGAGAATATGAGTGTCGTGGCATCTCATCCTGTCCCTGAGATATGAAAACTGTGCTACCACTGCTAGCAGAACATTTAGCTTCAACTTGGAATTACTCGCTCCAGCTAAGTTCACACTGTTGGCCAACACAGCCTAGCTCCATTTATTCTTAGCCGTAACTATAAGAGCCAAAATCCTAAGTTCAAGTTTCATATACGACGTACTTTCAGGTAAAGTCCCCATGCGCTCATCACCAGAGACTAAGTTCAAATCGAGGACAGGAAAAATAATATAAGTCCCACAAGGTCAGAAAATTCGACTAAGTTCAATTCCTCCTCCGTCGAAAACTAAGTCCGGCTTTTCCGTCCACGATGAAATTTTTATAAGTCATGATTCTTCACTCTCAGTGGCTAAGTTCCACACTCCCACGCCTTGATTTTTTCCAAGTTCGGCGGCAACAGCTAATATATTCAAAGTCCTACTAGCAGTCATACTTAACTTCTCGCAGCGCAGAATATCTCGGAGTTCTTTCTCTCGGACGGCACCACATCACCCTTGAGATACTACCAGCACGCCGATTGGGGAAGATCTTCCCGAAGCAGCTCGAGCACCCAATTTTATATGGAGTGCAGGCCTCCCCAAGAGGCCTGCCTCCAGCGCCACCTTTTCGATCGGCGCGCACCTTATTCGATACCAGCGCCCTCTTTCCGATGCCAGTGCTGCCTTTACAAATATTATTTTCGCACTGGTACGAAACCATGTACCCAATCCCGAGCAAGCAACATAATTTGCCCCTTAATTCAAGCAGCAGCAACCAGACACACCATGCTGCTAGGTGGGTAGGCGGACGCCGGCCACCCAAGCGTTTTCTCACTGCAAAAGAAACATTCTTACAGTATCTCATAATAATATGACGATCACCCCGTCACAAAACCAACAAAACTGTCAAAGTCATATGGTCAACAGTGATGGACACATTTACATCTTTTTTTTTTTTTTTTTTTTTTTTTTCCGAAATACAAGCACTTTTGTGTAAATAAAATACTTCTGCCAATTTGAATTTAATAAAAGTGAATTACAGATCGGTTAAAGAACGTATACAAACATCTCAAAGCACTGTTTTAATAAACCGTGCTAAAACTTAAAATGTAATCCACTTGGTTTATAATAGACTTTTGGCAGAAAAGCATTTAAATGTTGGGACAATGAGACTGGTTTGCGCAGCTTGCGAGATCGCTCTACCTCATATTCACACTCCGGCAGAAGGATACAAAATCTGGAGATTCAGGTACTCTGGGTACTCAGTTTACAATGTAATGTTTGCAGTAGCGAGTAGGGGCTGTTCGCGATAAGGCGAGCACTTTTAAATCAACCTTAGAAAAAAGTCAGTGCCCCTGTCTGCATACGTTGTAACAGGCGCACTGGATGACATTCGCCCAGTAAAGTTGGTAACAATGAATGGAAAGTAGTTCGATATTTTAATGTCGAATAAAAATAGACAGGTGATCATTTGTGATAAATTTTTTTTAAAATTAATCAAAGTGTTAAAATGTGAAAATTTTGTAAAATATTTACTTTTCTAATCATTTCACAGTTTCACTCGACCGATACGTGAGTAAAGTGATGAGGCACATGGCAATGTTCATTGTATAGATGATGAAAGAATATATAACGTGCATACAAGTATATCTTAAGTAGGTCTTTCAAAAGTGCTCATTTCACCGCGAAGAGCCTACAGGTGAGTAGGGGTAGTGAAGTTTCGCGAAAATATTCCAAGACAAGTTGTAATTCAAAACACTGTAGGGTCGTTTACCTATCTTGATTGGGTGAATTACTTTTTGACACATGTTAACTGCCTGCATACGAATCACGTAGGAGCCGTACCGTTGTTGCCGAATTCCAAGTGGCCCGGTCAAATATGAAAACACCTTCTCAAGCATACAGCAACCAATGGCGATTGACAAACTGCTGTTGAATGCTTATGGTATTGGAATCTACCGTATATAATCCATTCACGGTTACTTCAGCATTTTCTGAAGCCCTGCAAAAGTTCTACTTCCAGGATACTCCACCGCCTCGTGCAAACTAAGCTTAACTAAGCCCGGAGAATGACACCAGAGGGACAGCGCACCCGATTGCGTGCGCACTCAGTGTAACAGTATTTTGTATAAGAATTATTTCTTACCAGGCGCTACCAACACACCCATTTTCTCCCTGTTTTTATTCAAACTGTTTATAAATGAAGCATTATAATTTATAGATAAAAAAAATAAATAGCATTTCAATTTAACAGGAAACAAAGTAACTTTTATGAACACAAGTATAAAACGCTTGTGATACAGGGCGTATTTAGGAAATACCTAAACACGTCATACTTGGCGAGATTTTACAAAGATTGATCAAAAACGGTCGAAGAAACCGTGAATGGACTATACTGATTTTTTTTTTTTTTTTTTTTTTTTTTTTTCGCGAAAATTCACTAGCTCTATAGGTGAGTGTAAGTAAAAGGAGGGGGGTGGAGGACCTGGTGGGGCGATGCGGCGCCGCTGGTGTGCGCGGGCTCGAGGCCGGCCAGCAGGCGCGTGTAGTCGAGGAAGGCGGCGCTGTCGATGGCCGGTACCACTGCCCACATGGCGTGCAGCAGCGCCCGCGACATTCCCGCGAACTGCTGCGGTGGCCGCTCCAGCGCCGGGCCCAGCACCCGCTCCACCACCATCCAGCACAGCATCTGCGTCTCCAGCACGCTGTCGCGGCACATGTTGAACCTGCGCACACCAACAACCTTCCACTTCCAACGAGAAGATAATATTCGCGCTCGCGCAGGCTTTCGCAGACCCAGGAGTGGAGCGATTTGGCCGATGAGGGTGAAGTGAGCGTGTGACATAGCAGGTTTTCGGGGTTATATTTACTGTTAGTCACACACATTTTCATAACATATAATTTAGAAATACTTGCTTATGCTGTCCATTCATTTAATATTATTCCAAATTGTGCTTTACACTCTAAAACCGAATCAGTGGGAAACAACCGATTCGCAGTGAAATTCAACTACTCGGATCAGTGAAAATGGCTCCACTTAGAAACAGTGGAAAACCATTGTTTTTTTTTTTTTTTTTTCAGTGAAAAGATTTGACTGATGAATTAGTGACGTGAAATTATTTCACTGATTGAATAAGTGACAGCCAACTTAAGTGGCGAATTAAATATTGTTTTTATTGAATGTAGCCAAATAATTAGGTGAAATAAACATATTTACGATATTTCTGGCAATAGAGTCTCCCGACTCTCCTGACGCGTTTTGGATAACTGAGCATTACTTTCTCATTGGAATTCACTATACCTCATGCACCGACACTGCGCCACAGATAACTTAATAATACAGAGGCGAAACTTGAGCTTATTTCGCGAACTCCAGCTGCACATGCCAGCAACGTGTGTTACTCTATTTCGTTTGCACAGTAACTGATACAGTTTCTCGTTTATAAATGCTGAAGGATTAGAATATACCAGAACTGGCCAAATTTAAATATTACGTATTTTGAAGTTTTTATTTACATTTACGTATTCCTCTCTTCAGTCGTGTATTGATTGACACATGGTGTCCATTCGTTTATTACTGGTAAAATGTTTCATTTACATGAATATACAGGATGAGTCTTTAATGTATGCTAACCCGGCGAGAGCCTAATCTTTAGGAGAAATAAATAGGGAAACAAAAGAGTTAGGGTCTACAGTGACTGTGAAAGGTAGTGGACGCTCCCCAAAGTGGAGATGGGAATATGTTGTGCAACGATAAAATAGAAATTAGCAACGAAAAGTGGCATAATGCAGATAGGCACAATGTAGGAAACCACAGAAAACTGTGTTACAGAGAGTACACCCCTTCACACATTAAATAGGGGTTGACACCCTCCTACAGCCTATAACTTTGTAACAATCCACTTGAATCAATTTGTAGGTGCACCTGTTTTCCGTGAAAAGATTTCAGGACAAGTTGTGTTCCAACGCACTCTAATTCAGAACCACTATCGTGATAGGATCATTTGAATTACTGCACGTCTTATCTATATGTCCGCGAATAACGGACGATTGGTTCACTCTTGTATAGACTCTCTTAACACAAAACCAGCGGCCAATAGTCAAATGAAAACTGCAAGTGCGTACATAGGATATTGAATTTTAACCTCCGCGCAAACCTTTTCGCGAAAAAAGTTGGTCCTAGCAATTTGACACTACATGTTAGTAATCAACATGTAAAAAATCTATAAAAACGATCTCCTTTACAGTATCCACTAATCCTGATCGTTACCTCAGGGATCACATGTTTATATTGAAAGCAGTTTAGTGGTTGCCTGGGAGGTAGGCAGACTATACCACTGTCGTGCATGGCTTGTCAACGACATCTCTGGCTCATGTTCTTGTCCTAATGCAGGTGAATGGCCCGTTAGTAAATAACCATACGTATATCAGTATCGAGTATTAGTGCTTTATAATCATAAACATCAGTATCGAGTGTTAGTGCTTTATTTGGAATGCGAAGTGTTTACATAGTTACAGTATATGCTCGACATTTTAGCCACCCATATCCTCACACGCTTGAATGCGACACTCATACGACTGACGCATATGCTGCAACACACCGGGATTAGCACATACCAAATATGCACCTTGGATAAGTTGTAAGATATATCCTCCACATTTTCCACTTCAGTGCATATATCTGCGATTTCAAGTAGAAGTCAAATGGCTGTATGTCCGGTGATCTGGGTGTGGCCAACCCACTTGCCACCTCGGCCAACCCGACGCGCTAGGTACCGCGCATCCATGTACTGCCTCTTTGTGTGACTAAAGTGTTCTGGTGCACTATCGTGCATGTACCACATGTCATCTCGTAGATTCAATGATACATCTTGTAGTGTTGGCAGGTCGTATTCCGAAAAGCACCGGAAGGAAGCTCCAGATAGTCATGCAGAAAATATATGTGGCCCAGTTAGCATCCCATCGATAATCCCTGCCCAAACGTTCAGAGAAAAAAAAAAACATTGGAAGCGGGGTTCCAGGACTGATTGTGGATTTGAGTGTGCCCACACATGCTCGTTGTGAAAATTGATGACTTCCTGGCTAGTAAAAGATGCTTCTTCAGTTAGTCGGGTGCTTCGTCTGTCAGTACTGCAGAAACCTCGGGCTTGCCTAATCTGGCCTTGAAACGATTTACAATACTGTAAACATGCAGGCCGCTCAGGGGGTAGAAGAGTCTGCACTAGACGGTGCCTATAACACAACACTTACAAGTCCACAAGTCTACAACTTGTTCACTTGTAGACTTAAAGCAACAAGTCACGTAACACAAGCTGAGAAACGGGGTCTTGTAAAATTTCACATTAATTCTACAATTGCAGATGGTTTCTACAAGAGTAGTTAACAACTCTCACAAGTGTATCTTCATGGTTTTGTAAATTACGATTGTTTTTTTTTTTTTTTTTTTTTTTTTGTTGTCTTTTGCTTTTGACCAAGTGCTACAGATGAACAATTTGTAAATTAAAAGCGTAACAATAAGCGTGTCGATTAGCACAGTGTTGACACCATTTACAACAGTATCTCAACACCTACTGAGTCATTTTTGAAACAACATGCATAGCTGCTAGTCCATGATATTGCGCACCATTTTCGAGCCAGTGTAATCCTATGCTTGTTTTGCTGACAAAGTGTAAAATCATTTAGTTTTGTTTTCAAGGGACCCCGCTATTTCGCCCAATTTTTTTTTTTTTTTTGTATTTGACATACATTTTTTTAACAAATCAAATTCATTAACCACCACAAAAGTGTTTCTTTCTTGACAAGTTACAGTGCAGATGTCGTAAACTTACTGTATTGCATTCGTTTTCCACAAATACAGTATTTCAATATTCTATAGAGCTACCATAACCACAAAAAAATAACACAAAAATACATTAACAACTTGTGATCTTTGAATGAATAGTACAATGGGGGTGCAAGACTGGATGAAGATTTTCGGACATTCGCGAAAATCTCCATCTAGTCACGTTAACAATTTGTAGAACTTATAGGAGATGTGTTTTGGGTATCTGGTAGTGAAATGCATGCACACTGTAGACTATGATGAGTTCAGTACAATAGCAAATTCCTCGAGTGCTGGCACCTGGGTTAGCATCAACACAGTCCAACACGTTGCACTCGATGTCTAACCGCAGTCGGCCAACATCATGGTAACTTGGACGCGCAGCTCCAGTTTCCCGCAAACGCCGATGGACCGACGTGAACGTACGTGCGTCTGGTAAACGTCTGACCGGAAACTTTCCCGCTCATCGACGACGCACAGCTAATGCATGACGCAACATTTCACCATCTGTCAACTCCTCATTACCCCACTCCATCGTACACGCTGTGAAGAACTGTCTGCTATGTGAAATACCAACGCATTGTTCGCAGGCTGGCAACCTAGTAGCTACTTGGTACGATAACATGAACCATAGAAATGGGGCACTTTCAAGTAGTAACTTCTCAGCAACAGTTTGGTATAAAAACCTATTGCATTAGGAGTAGGACATGAGCCAGGTTGTCAGTTGACACGTCATGCACGGTAGAAGTACAGACTGCCTGCCTTCCAGGCAACCACTAAACTGATTCCCTACTGAACATGTGATTTCCGAAGTACTGGTCAGGATTAGCGGATACGACCAATGAAACCATTTGTTATTGATTTTTGCATGCTGATTACTAAAATGGAATGTTGAATTGTTTCAAGGTTAGAACGTTCTGACCAACAGGAGGGTGCCAATGACACTGGCTTGTATGCTACTTTTCTTCGCTGCTTTATCGCAAGTAATTTCCGATTTATTGTTGCAAAACAGTTTTCCACTCTCCGAAATCACAATTATGGATTGGATTAAGAAATAAGTATGATTTACAGTTTCTCTTGAATCGGCGCCTTACGCATGTTTGTATAGAATTTCTCTTCTCAGTTTTATACGTGGGAAGGGAGGGAACAATGTAACTTCAGACTGCTCGACGTACAGATATTCCATTGGAGCAAGCATTTGTAATCAACTTCTGTCGCCCTGTGAAGATGGAAACTGTTAAATTGACTTAGCTAGATGTTTATTTAAGAGGGATAATAGCTTTAAATATGCAGGTTCTATGCAACTGGTACAGTCAGCAGTAATTCAACAAGTGAATTTGATACCAATGCAAACATCACAGAATGGGAAAATTTATATTTGTTTCAGGATAATAGCAAGCAGTATGTAGCAGGTTGGGCCTATATCGCCACATGCTGAATGCAGGAATATAATTTTATCGTACGAAGAATTTTACACCTAGAGAACATTCATATATCGATGAAACGGCACAACAATGCAAAGTTTCTTTATCCCAATAAATGCATTCAGTTGTTGTCGGCAAGTAAATGTGCTGTTTTTAATTAATACTTCTGTGAACTTTCTAGACGTTTCCTGCAGCAATGTGAAATACAAACAATTATCGGATTGATTGAGAAACCTACTCAAATTGAAATGTGTAATTGATGCTTTCAAACTGTTGGCATCAAATATTTTAGTGTCTTAATCAATTGTTTTGTAAAGATGTAAATGGTTGTTGTGGGAGCGTTCAGAGCAAAGAAAATAAAGAAACAAAAGTGAGTGTGTGAGTGGAGAGATTTGGGCGGCTCTTAACAGTGAGGTCTTGAGAGCCGATGAGGGTGATTGAAACGAATATGGAAGCCGGCGCCGGAATGAAGGGGTGCGGGAAACGGGAGACCTCCGAGAAAACCCGCCGACCAACGGCATCGTCCGGCACGATTCCCACTTGCGAAAATTCGGTGAGCCGGCCGGGGACTGAAACCGGTTCGCCTTGGTGGGAGGCGGGCGTGTTAATCGCTCAGCCACAGCGACCCTCAAAAAACAAAGAAATTCATGCACAAGTAAATTGTAGGCAATGCATTTTAATGGGACGACAGGAAGGAATAACGTGGTAGATAAAATTTTTGTCACTTAATGAGGTAGTAGGATAATATTGTATCATTATATTTAATATTTATTTTCTTACATGTTATATGCCTTACATGCATAACGGTAGTATGGTAACTATGTATAGTAACCAATGGTATGGTAACCTTATCGAACAAGTAGTGTCACAGATATTCTTCGAAGCGATTTTCCACTAGATTTATTATTATAGTGAATAAATAGTCTTACCATATCATTATGTTGCAACATGTTTAACCTGTAGCATAACTTGTTCAATCATGATTTCGGTTTGAAGCTGCGTTTGACAGTCAAATGTGAAGGCCAGTCGACGATATGGCTGTAATTGAATCTCGTTAAGAAAGTATCATGGAGTTAAAATGTTGGGATTTGTAACTCTGCGTTCTATTCTGTACATTAATTGTATATGTCGATATATAAGTCATGTTTACATGAATGCTAGAGATGTATGAAATTGGTGATTTATAAATATGAATGTTAAGTTAATTGTCGGAAATTTTTAATGCAGATGCATTGTATTGCAGTTCAATTGCGCTAATTTCTAACGACCTAATTATGGTTTATTTGCAACAGAACAATAGAACTAGCATTCTCAGTACTTTGCCTATTTTTTAAACTATTATTTCCTATTTCTGAGTTATGAAATATTTTATTATTTTATTATGCATAGCGTAACTGTATTCACGTAAAGAGAGGGTAATTAATATTGGATATGGCACCAGTACAGTATATTCTTCGGACGTTACTAATATGGCTGCATTTTGATGTTTTAAAAGAAATTAAATGTGAATTAGGTTTATTAGAATTTGTATATAAATATGCCACTCCAAACAAAACTACGAAAAAAAATTCTAAACGAATATTTTTTATACCAGGAGATTTCCTTAAATTACCTTTTGGAAGTGCAGTTGTGTCGATGTTACTTTACTATAATTACACATTTATTATTACATAAACCTAATTCAAACATAATATTAAGATATCACATGAGAAATTGGATAGTTTACATATTCGCAACAATACGTATAACCTCCACTTAGATATGTAATTGAATGCACCGTTACAGAAATTTTTTGTGTTTCGCGCATTCATTACTTTCAGAAATCAATAGGCTGTTAAAATAAAATTACAAAATGATTGTGAGAATTTTATCTTTTCTAGAAATATTCCCTACAATGAACACAACTTATCTCTTGAAACAAAAAATATTCATCGCTTAGTCAAATGTGTACTGCAATCTTCTTTGAAGATGTGGAGGCTACTGGTTAATTGATTTTTTTCAGAAGTGACTGTTAACACTTCAGTAAATACATTTATTTCGGCATAGCCGTCAAAGAGTCAAGAAATTACACAAGTTATTTTAAAGGATTCCGCCGATTAGTATATATGCCATGACGAGTTCGATTTAAAACTGTTTCGGAGCGCATACATGGCTGTGGGGGGACAACGTGCAGCCATCACGCCACGCCGCTAGATACCAGCACTGTCGCTCTTCGCAAGTACGTCTGTGTTATTAGTATGGAGCTGTCCTGTATTCTCCCGCTAGTGTATTTGGTAATGCTAAAATTAAATTTTACTTTTACTTTTTTTTTGTGAACACCAGTGGAAGAACTGGCGTAATTCTGAATTTACAATAACCCGACAGTCCAACAAAACACCCCCGACACCGACGAAAAATTTTCTTCGGCCAATCAGAAGCACGGTCACCCCGACAAAATCGCAGTCCCGACAGCCCGACAAAAATATATTCTGTTTCTACTTTCGTCAGGGCGTCGGACCGGTCGGGCTCGCTTGGTGGCAGAAAAAAGAAACACAAATATAACCTTACAACA
Source organism: Dryococelus australis (assembly GCA_029891345.1). NCBI lineage: Eukaryota > Metazoa > Arthropoda > Insecta > Phasmatodea > Phasmatidae > Dryococelus > Dryococelus australis. The sequence goes on from CM056993.1 coordinate 143,884,546, forward strand.
AATTTCGTGCGGATTTCACTACTGTGGTAAATTTCACCATGAAAAAATCTTATTTATGTGTACATCCTGGTTATATTGTGACAGAAAGCTGTTAAATTGACGTACTGCTCCAAAGTCCAAAAATACTTTATTTACAAATTTTATCATAACGAAATAGTGTATAATTATTTGTGGTTTCTTTCCATTCCGTAGCATGTTACTGGCCTTTCTAGTATTTTCCGGAAGCCACGCAACACTTGTCGGATGGAAACTATCGGGGTGTTGTAAATACTGAACTAACTTTGATGGCACAAATGGTCGGACTGAAAAGTCGTGTCCGACTGTCAGACGAGCTCGTCGTGGCATAGTAAATCCAGCATAACAGAAGCATATTTACGTATTAAAAAATATAACCGAGTCAAATGATAAGCTCGACAATACTAAGCTCGGCAGCATTCAGTTTTAAATGAGGTAGATGGGTACATACTGATCCACAAACTTGTGTTAGGCCCCGTCCACAAACGACGTGGTTTAAATAACATTTCTAACACAGCATAACAATAAATACCATCCGTCCACAATAGACTGTACCGAAAAATCCACCATTATGACAAGTGTTGAGCCGCCAGGCCAAAAGCCGGGTGGGAGGGTCGGAGAGTTGAACAGGGTAGCCTGTTTCAAACTAAATAAAAAATTTGGAACTGTTTTCTTACCTACGCCATTACTTCGATACCAATGGCACGTCTATTGTCCTGTGTGCTTCCGCTGTTCTTGTTATTATTAATTAGAACAAGAAATTGTAAAAATCTTCTTTTTGAAGTTGACCCGCTTGTACAAGTTTCGCGAGAACTGTCTGCAAAGACCTATAATTTGCTGGACCGATGACAAAGAAAGAAGGATTGTAGAAGGGGAAAGGGGCTTGCATTTCGCACATTTTTCGGGGTTTCACTTGTGTTCGTCGAGCAGTAATTGGCTGAAGCAGGACATCCGTGACTGCTAAGTTAGGAGTGAAAACTATAGGTATAACATAGAGTAAAGTGGGGGGGATCTGGGCGGATCTTGAGAGCAGATGAGGGGTGGAATGAGGTGAGTACGGAGCAGTGCCGGAATGCAAAGGAGGGAGGGGAGAACGGGATATCCCTGAGAAAACCCACCTACCAGTAGCATCATCCGGCACGATTCCCATGTATGGCCACGGTGGTGCAGTGGTCAGACTAATCGCCTCCCACCTGGGCGAACCGGGTTCGATTCCCAACGGGGTCGCTCGCGGTCTTTCGCCTGCGGGAAGCGTGCCGGACGATGTCGCTGGTCGGCGGATTTCCTCGGGGATCTCCCGTTTCCCCCACTCTTGCGTTCCGGCGCAGTTCCATACTCACCTCGCTTCACCCTCCACCCAAACCTCTCCACTAGGCGATTCCCAAGTGCGAAAATTCGGGAGCAAGCCCACCAGGAATGGAACCCGATTCGCCTCGGTGGGAGGCGAGCGCTCTAGCCGCCACACCACCGCGGGTACCTGTAACTTGGGGACTGATTTTTTTCTGGAGAGTCCCCAAATCTCGCAACGCCAGCGTGAACTCCTTCTTAGTTCTGTGAGCCCCCCGGCATGAATGTTGAGGTTGGAGAATGGGATGCGTCTCAGGGCAAGCCCTATACGCTTTAGGTCGGGTTTAATTATTAAAATTTGGTGCATGCATTGTGGCTGTAGCAGGGATGTCTGGTGTCATTGCCGCAATTGTAGCCATGAACTCACACCGAAAGAATAAGGGTCTACATGGAAGAGCATAGCAAACCAGGCAGAGCGGAGAGGACCATGGAAAATCTATGCGACAGTCGCGGAGGATAAATGTAATTTTCTTTAACTGGAGTAGGGCTGGATAAAATAGGGTAGTTGTTAGTTCAGGAAGGAATACTTCTGTTGGTTTTATGCCGGATGAAATGAAATGAGATCACAGCTGGTGTATATGGCGGGGGACAGAACAGCCCCGCCGCTGATTCCAGTCATTGTGTGGGCGCAGGCGGCCTTGAAGTTGAGCTGTTGTCAATACTGCAGCGCAGGTGAACCAGCGCTGCAGTATTGACAGCAGCAGATGGATGCAGGGCCATCCCTGCTTCTCGTTGAGTGCGTCGGAAAACTGGACAGCTCAGTAATGGCACCGACTCCATTTTCACTCTTCCGCGCCGACATCAGGATCATCACGCCGTGGGTGAAGGCGGAGACCAGCAAATCGGGGAGCGACCCCCTCCCCTTCCTACAAATTAGTCTGTCGGTCATGGAGTTCGCGAGACATCCGGGACCTACCAATGGTGTTGGCGAAACTGATGGCGCAGGAGTGAAGGCTGATGCGGCGCTTCAGAGGTCTGATGCATTCCATTCCATTCATCACGCATTCGCAGTCGGCAGCCTGAAGAATCCAGCAGTGAGGATCGCTACACTTCGCATCTTTCAGCACTTCGAGATCCCCCTCCCCGCCTTGATCATTGGGCCACCTCCAGCAGACGCGCTTCGCCATCTCGTACGGAGCTGCCCAGGTTCCCGACGTCCACAATGATGGCGCTCTCGCACCTGCCAGTTGGTCCGCGGGCTGGTATTGGAATATTCCCAGCCATCCTAGAGCCTGGGGATTCCCTATCCGCCACCTGGGGACACAAAGAGTTGCGGATAGTCGCCGCACCCAAGATGCCATGGTCCCATCGCACTCGTAGAAGCACCTCGCCTTCGCTGGTTCTCAAGTCCCGGAGAGATCCCGGCGAGAGCACCCACGAGCCCGATATTCATCCCATGACAGCTCGGCTCGTCTTGGGGACTGTGCTGTTGACGGAGTGGTGGGTGGCGGTTCTGTCCCCTACCATCATGGCCGCATAGCGCGACCGTGGCTACACCCCAATTTGCGAACTCATTTCATATCACCCTGCACCAAATTCACGAAAGTCTATCTTCGCTAACTAACAAATTACTCTACTTTCTCCAGCCCCAATCCAGTCAACGTAGATAATTGTATCCTCCGCGACTGTCGCATTGATTTTACCAGTACCCTCTCCGCTTTGCCTGGTTTACTATGTCCGTCCATCTAGACCCTTCTTCTTTCGGAGTGTGTCCATGGCCACAATTGCGGCCATGGCACCAGACAGCCCTACCATAGCCGCGATGCAAGCGTCCATTTAACATAGTGAACCCGACCTAAGGCGTGTAGGGCTTGCCCCGAGACGTATCCCATTCTCCGACCGTTTTAGCTACTAACAAGCATGCCGGAGGGCACATAGAACTGTGAAGTAGCTCACGCTGGCGTTGCGAGATTTGGGGGCTCGCCTTATAAAAAAAGACTGAAGGAGTGTCGTGTGGTTAGAGAGAGAGAGAGAGAGAGAGAGAGAGAGAGAGAGAGAGAGAGACTGACCTGTCCTCGATACCCATGACGTAGCCGACGGTGCGCCAGAAGTGCACGAAGCCCTCGAGCTGGCGGTCGGTGCCGACGAGCCCCAGCTTGGCGGGGTGCAGCGCGCTGAAGCCCATGAAGCCGAACTGGGTGAGCGCCATGTCCAGCTGGGAGATGTGTCCCAGCCCCGCCTTGCTCGCCCTGCGACCCGCCGCGCAATGCTTCGACCGCACCATCGACAGCGACTTCAGCGAGCTGCCGTCAAAACCACGCGTCACACCCACTGCCACCAACACACAAGCCCCCTTTTCCAGCATCTACGTCAACTTACATTCTACACGATTGCAATTGAACATTACGATTTTACTATTTCATGTGATCAACCGAAGGATGGAACCTAGCACTTGCTAAACTGACACTGGTGTTGAAGAAGTAATATCTTTGTTAATTCAAGCATAACACTGGCAAATTTAACACTCCCTAGCAAAATATTGTTTCAGAAAATAAGTATTGTCACTTATACGCATATCTCAGTTAAGAAATTATCTGGGAATACAATTTTCTATTTTAGGAAAGCTGAGAAACTGTTAACTACAGCTATAAGCTGTTCACGGTAAAGAGGGGATAAATGATATCCTAGTTGCTATCTTCCTAACAGCAATTTTTTATCCTCCCCCAGTATAATGAAATGGTGCTTTCTGGCGCAGGATGCAGAATCCAGTGCGACAGCGCCACGACCGCCATCTTGGATGATGTCCCGAATTCGCCAGTGCAATTTCGCCGGTGCTAATTCACTTATGCTAATGGCGTCAGTGCTAACTGCGAATATGCTAATATCTCAGACGTCAACCACGCACACGTCAATCACCCCTCAATCATTCATCGAGGTTTCCCGTGGCACCTGCCAGGGGTGCCACCAGCTTCGTTTCTCTCGCTGACCACCAGATAGCACCACCACGCTTCCCCCACCACCCACCAGAATGCAGACCCATCGCAATGGTTCCCTCCACTGTCAGCTAGAGCGTGCCACCGACGACCGAAAAATCACAGATTCCGAAGTCTGTCTCACAAAAAACGAATGCGAGTCTAACGAATATATATATATATATATATATATATATATATATATATATATATATATATATATATATATATATATATATATATATACCCACACACACAACCCAACACAAGGCCGGCACACGTGAGCAATAATAATAATAATATCAGAAAAAAATTACTATTAAAAAATTTCAGGAAAAGACACCAACCTATGGTGAAAAACAGTGTGTACACACACGCAACACGCTATGGGCGGAATATGCAATAATAATAACAGAAACAAATGGCTGTATTAAAGAATTATCGTTAAAGATGCTAAACTCCGGTGAAACAGAGTATACAAAGGCAACACCACGCACGCTCGTCAGCACGGAGTGAAACAGAGTATACACTACCTCTTGCTGCGCGCGCAGCCCACCGGCACACTGGGCCATTTATTATCTGGGCAATGTGTAGGCCAATGCGAGTATTTCTTCTCCTAATCATACAATATATATATAAGTAGTATAGAAATGCCGGTTCGAGCACAGCCCCCAACCATCAGAAAACCAACAGCAAATTGAATGCCCAAACCATCTGAAAATCATCAAAAAAAATTACCGTTGTTTTCCTGATCCAAAACATCAACTGCCGATTCGAGCACAGCCGCAAAAAGTGACTGCAAAAGTTGCGTTAGAGTGCGGCCGCAAAAGTGACTGCAAAAAGTTGCGTTTGGGAGCAGCCCCCAGTTATTAGAAAACCAATGGCAAATTAAATGCACAGTCCATCAGATAACATCAGCTGCCGATTCGAGTGCAACCGGAAAAAGTGACTACAGAAAGTTGCGTTAGAGTGCAGTTGCAAAAAGTGACTACAAAAAGTTGCGTTAGAGCGCAACCGCAAAAAGTAACTACAAAAAGTTGCGTTAGAGTGCAGTTGCAATAAGTGACTGCAAAAAGTTGCGTTTAGGTGCATCAGCAAAAAGTGGTCACAAAAAGTTGCGTTTGGGAGCAGTTGCAAATAGCAGCTCAAGAAATTTGAATACGTAATAAATAAAACATTGTATATAATAAAGATGGACCAGTTGCTAAATGTATTGAACGGAACCCAGCAATTTAAAAAACTTTCCGAACTTACAATGGGACAGACCTATCCCATTGACCATGTTGAAATAAATTATACACGGCATGGATACAAAGTAGTAATTACTTCTGGAAATTTTAAAATAACCTTGCCAGACAGATATCTTCAGATTTTCAGCGAAAAAGTTTTAGATGATGTTAATCGTGGAGGTACAAATTTTGCATACGATGGAATGGTGGATTGTGGCGCTAAACAAAGGCATTCTATACGGTTTTTTAAAGAGTAAATAATCGTCGTATTAGACATCAGTTGATTTTAATTTGTGCTCATATCTTTATAAAGTTTCAATGGTTATCCAATCATTAAAACACAATTATCGCTCTGACATCGGCACTGTGCTACAACATAGTCTAATTAAAAATTTAGATACACATCTCCAAATTCGACACATTAAAGTAGCCGAAACATTGAGTTCTTTTACTAAATATTTCATTGCACTTTCTATAGAAATATTATTCATCTTTATCACATGAAACTTTAATATTTTAAAAACTATTAACGTTATTATATAATATGATTACTTCCAACCAAAGAAATATCTACGGCTTCATCACTAATACCACTGTTCTTTCAGACAAATCAAAGTTAATTAACTTACCTTTTTCATCCCTAATTTCAACTACTATTTCATTAACTTTATTTGTTTGCACTGAGAAAAATAATGGATGAGCTGGTTCGGAATACATCGTGTGGCCAAAACCAAATGTTGTTCTTGGTTTGAAAGTGACAATTATGCTAGTTTCTCTATGGTAATTTGCATAATGTTTTAATATCATACCATTTGCTATACTACAGTGTATATTTAGTGTTTCAAATGGAGCAAATTTTGGAATTGTATCGCCATAATGGTCCACATTTTCTTTCAGAGTTTTATTTCTATGAAACCCAAAAGTTTTCCTATTGAACCCCCTTTTCGAAACTCTAAATCAAGCGTACATTTTATTTTCACTCTGTTTGTTCTTTTATCCAGCTCGAAAGATATATCATTTCCTTCCCCTCCCATTGAATCTACACTAAAAGAAAAAAATTGCTTTTATAGTTTTTTCTAGATCTTTTAAGCTATATTGACCAACTGGAATATCAATTGCTGATTCCGTATCATTATGACCCACAAAATATAGCTTATTTCTCCCAGAGATAATGTTATGCGTTAGGTAAGTAGTATAGAACTGAACTAAATCCTATGAGTGTCCCTCTATCTCTAAAGGATAATGTAGTCTCTTCTTCAAAACTGATTTGTTATCTGTTAGTTAGAATACTTTACTCCTTTATTATATTATTTAAAAAATCTATTAATAAATGAGCAAGAAACATGTAGAATAGGATATTAAAATAAGAATACCAGACAAGACTGTATCGACAAAACATCATGGATAATTATTACCTAATAATATTTGATGTTTGATAGTGGGTCCTAGTAACTGTTGAAAAACTAAACTTATGATAGATAATTTTATATATGCTCTGGGATGGTTGGACTTTGGTACTCTCTATGAATGTTCAAAAAGTCTGGCCCAACCAAAATATATCAATTAAAAGAAAGATATACATGTAGCATCAAAATTATTTAATGAACCAATAGCATTCTTCTTTCCATCATATGAAGAAATGGTTGATGTAACTGAATGTCATAAAGAGTCTGCAGTTGTTTGCAATGATATCATACTTGAAAATCAAAATTTGGTAAGGGATTACTTTACTCGCGGTAGACACAAAGATACTGATTGTTTCTATTTAGCTCAGACATACTCAAAAGTACCTAAGCAGCTTATAAGAGACAATGCTAAATTTCTTTGCATATTCAGACAAGATGATACAAATCTTAAACATATTCATGGGGTTTTTGTTTTTTCTGATATGTCATTTGAGAAATTTAGGGAGACTTGTTCAAAATGTTGGAATAATGAATATGGTTTTGTTACAATAGATATGACTCGTAAGTTAAATAATGGCAAGTACCGCAATAAAATTAAAAACTTTTTAAATTCTTAGATTATAAGTATGATTTAATGGAAGTGTTTCCATTAAAAACCAACATAATCTGATCTTTTTAAAATATTCATATATCATAACTATTTCAATAAACACAACTGTACCTTCGGGTACTTTGTAGGCTTTTGGTATTTTTAAATATTTCATATCATCAGGGTATATATACATCAAAAGTTTTGTACATGACAATTTTTTTCCGTTGATATAAGTTGATAACACTTTTATATTTTTCTGGTTTTATTATTATTTCAGCTATAGTTCCATCTCTCATAAAAAATATTCTATATAATTATCAAAGTAAATACTTTTTCTTTTGAAATTTATTTCCCAACCAAACTAATCATGTTAATACTGTTTTTCTGATAGTACTCTAAATTGATTGCGTCCATCGGTGCAATGGGATCTCCCACATGTCTTAGTCTTTTTTGTTCAACATCTATATTATTAACTACTTCCAAGTAAGTAAGATATCCAATTATCTTTTATTTATTGTCAGTGTGGCTATAAAGTCGTTGAACTGTGTGTTGGAAACAGAATCATTAGAACTAATCTTCTCAGTAGTTGTATCATTGTTCCTGTGTTCTTTAATTTGATCTTCAATCCAAGAGCTCGTTAAAGCATTTCCACATATATCCATTGTTTATTAATAGTGAAATAATTTTTGGAAATTTAAAATTATGTGTAAAGAGATTTTGCACAATTACACACAAATGACCACAAGTTACTTGATTGAAATTTTCAATTCTATCATCGTTATAAAAAATATTACTTACGATATATGCTATTAATTGTCGTGGTGGATTTCCGCCAAATGAATCAAAATTATATTTGTTGTTTGCTTTTTTCCAATAGCATACCCAGTGTGTACCAGAGTTTATCGAAACATCTAGATTAACAATCCCACATTCATTATCGAGTGGCGTGTTAATTAGCTCATCAATCATAAATACACACCAGAATTTTTTAATGTTTAATTTTTTAACCATTTGATCAATATCAAAGTTACTGAGTGGAGTTACTTTTTTTTAACATTCTTACCCCACTTAACTTTCTTCAATCCCTTGCCATATTCCTCCATAGCTAAATTATGTCTGCACTGTTCTTCCAATTCTTGGTTTTTCTTCTTGGCATTAATTACTGATGTAGCCATAGATGATGCATCGCCAGCTAACACTCCTAGAGCTCCCAATGCAGCGAAAATTAAGGTTAAAAATTCACCCTTGTGAACTGTCAAACCATTTCCAGTTTTAATTTCTTTGGACATTTTCTTAAGCTGTGAAACTGAAATTGTGATAGTCATCCCTTTGTCCTCCTTTAATTTATTGTTTTTACGATCCAGTTTGTCTTTCGTTAGGAAAGAAACAATATTCAAACCCTTCAGCTCCTCGTTAGGAACTTGAAATACAATGTTTTTTACTTTCATTTATTATAGCAAATATTTTATCATTTTATTTTAATACCCCAGCCAAGCTTACGATTAATATGCGTCGCAGATCCAGTAACACCAGCCCACAATGTCTCATTGAGACCAGCATCTGAACTTAATAATCTTTTGAACGCTTTCTTTTATAGTTCTTTGTCAGCTACATGTCATTCAGCTAGATCTTTATTGCGATGATAAGCTATATCATGTTCCATTGCAGCCGCATCTAGTGGAATAATGGGTTTTTCACCACGCTCAAATCTCTCTTTTAGTCTGGTACCCGGACCTAAGTACTGATAACCGGGTGCATGCAACGCAAAAGGTAGCAAATTTATTATGTCATTGATTAACCCTTTTCCGTGATGCTCCGACTCCCAAAAAGTATTTGGTATTGTGTTTAATATTCGTATCAGATAAGTTATACCTTTTGGATTATTCTCAACAAAGTCAGTAAACTTGCTGTTGAGCATATTCATTATTCCAACTTTTTCAACGTAATAGTTATTTCCAGCATTCTCTTCGCCATAAATAAAAAGAAGTCGATCAATAAGCATCTTAACATCATCCATTCATATGTATTCTTTGGGGAAGGCTGTATATTTATTTATACCTTTACCCCTTTTAGGTGAGGGACATTTATTTTTAATCGAATCGTAAATAGGTTTAACAATAATTTTCCATTTATTCCCTTTACTCGATTTGGGCGTTCCCAAGTTTGGATCATTTTTTTTTTTCAAATGAGTTCGTAACTGCTAGGATACGACTATAGTGTTCATAGTCGGTTGCAGTGTAGTCGCTTTCTGTTACTTTCTTAATAGTTAGTAATTTCATCAAACCACCGGTTGCAGTGTATGTTCGACTTTTTACAGTACATTCGTCATAGATGAATGTTACTTCGCTATCACCAATATACAATCTACCTTTATCAGCCTTTAGCCCAAAAAATCATCTCTGCAGTCAATTAAGAAATCGGCCACTTTCTTATCAACAAATGTTGTTTTCTAGTTAGTCGACTGTCGGATATATGTTTTCAAATGCCCCAACGCTTCGTCATAGCGTTCATCGTCATCGTCAATGTGTTTAACACAATCGTTATAGCGTTCATTGCCATAGTATTCATCATTATAACGTTCATCGCCATAGCGTTCGTCGCCATAGCGTTCATCGTTATAGTGTTCATCACCATAGCGTTCATCGTCATAGCGTTCATCGGTGCCTGTTTTACCAAACAGTTTTCTTTCAAAAGATGTTTCTGTTGGGGTCTGTGGATAGTCTAAATTCTTAACAGCAAGTGGAACAAGTTCTTTTATTAAGTTCTTATTCTCATTTCTTACATGTCCAATTTTGTGCCCCAAATCTTCTATCGTATCTATCAATGGTTGATCGTGTTTTTTATTTTTATCGCATTCATCTTGGCGAAATTTTCTAAAAGTTTTATAAACTTGTCAATTAACAATTCTTCTCTCTATATTCTTCTCTATATTGTTTACATTTTTTATTGCCTCATTTATTATATAAAACAAACAATGATAATTTAAATGTATACTGTCTCAAATGTATAAAAATACACTAAGTTCATATAAACTTACCAATAATAACGAAGTAAGAATTAAATGTTTTTATAAATGTCATGTAACCAATAACTCGCTATTCACTGGTGGTAGTATAAAAAACTATATTGTAAATGAAATTAATAAACCAATGCAAAAAAACTTCCCCAGAAGAACTGTTCTATCTTTTGGTATCAATGATCTTTGGCAAGCTGATTTAGTCGAAATGAATTCTGGATCTTTAAAGGAATACATAGAATTAACAAAGGGTTAACCGTGATAGATGTTTTTCTCGAAATATGTATGGGCAATACCAATCAAAGATAAAACTGGTGAAAATGTTACATTAGCATTTAAAACTATTTTGAATGATCGCAAACCCATGCATTTACAAACAGATGAAAATAAAGAATTTTACAATAAATCATTTAAGACATTAATGGCCAACAACAACATAACACACTATTCAACATACAGTGGAAAGACAGCTAGTGTTGTAGAAAGATTTAATAGAACATTGAAGGAGAAAATGTGGAAGATATTTACTATGCAGGGAAACTATAAATGGGTGGCTATATTACCTAAATTAATAAGTCAATACAATAACACTGTTCACAATACAATCGAAATGGAACCCACCAATGTAAATGCAAAGAATGAAAGTTCTATTCTAATCAACATGTATGGAAGAGAAAGAAAAATGGTTAAACCAAAGTTTGCAATAGGAGATAAAGTTCGTATAAGTAAAAGTAAAAATTTGTTTGAAAATGGATATACACCAAATTGATCCACTGAAGTATTTGAGGTCTGTGAAGTATTACGCACAAAACCCACAATACACAGAATAAAATATTTAAAAAATTAACTTATTAAAGGTATTTTTATGAGCCAGAGCTGCTTAAGACCAAATATGATAAAGACTACTTAGTCGAAAAAGTTTTGCGAAGAAAAGGAAATTAGCTGCTAATTAAATGGCTAGGTTTTGATAGTAGTCATAATTCTTGGGTTGATAAGAAAAGTGTAGTTGTTAAAGAAATTTGTTTTCTATATAATAAATGGATCAACAAAAAATTGAAAGTTATGAGAGTCAGTCATTTCCGCAAAACAACCCAACAAAAAATAATTTGAATAAATACAACATGCGCATTGAGTTTGATATTCCTATTGGCGATGCATTTTCACATCCGAATAAAGCTTATGTTTACCAACAGTATAAGCTAACTAAAAGAGATACAAATACAGATTACGGAATAACTTCAACTATTGATCTTTGTGAGAATTTCTTTCCATTCCAGTTCTCAAGAATAGAGATCTCTAAACATGGTTGTATAATCGAAAGTATTGACAACCCTGGCATCACTTCAACAATGATGCATACACTGCTCGGTTCAGAATCAGAATCAGCATACTTCCAAATGTCGGGGATAGAACTAGGTAAATATGTTAGAAAAGATAAGTGTAACGAAATTATCTATCCATTAAGATATTTGTTTTGGTTTATGAGAGATTGTAATAAAATATTCTGGAAAGGTGGGTACAAGATCACATTCATTCGAAATTCTAATGATGATGTTTCGCTTTACAGAAGACCTCTAAAGAGAGCAGATGGATCTGATAATGTAGATAATATACCAGATGCAGGTAAAATTGTTATTAAGAAATTATAATTTCTGTGGCCAATTGTTAAATACGATCCTATTTATGGAGACGAAATTAAAGCAAAATTATACAAACACCCCAAAATTCCAATTAGCTTTAGTTATTGGCAATGTCTTGAAAAACCAGTATCTACTAATGCAAACTCATTTCAGTTTGATATAAAAAATCAGTTCAATTCAATCCAATTCGATATGCCAGACTTCGTCATTGTTTGTTTTCAGCATAGCAGAAAAGAAGATCCTGGGCAATTCACACACGGTTCAATGTTTGATTCTTGTTTTGTCAAAAATATTTTTATTAAGAATGGACGGAATGAAGTGTTTACCAAAGAGAATTGGAATTTAAACATTGATGATAAAGATGTATATTGCTTACAATGATTTTAGAAATTCAAAGACTAAACTAGATACCCCTTATCGTAATAATGAACTGCACTTCAACTCTGCATCATTTATTGGAAGAAGACCATTGTATGTTATTGATTGTTCTTACAGAAAAACCGCTATTGTAAAAGATCGAACTAAACTGAAACTTACAGTTAATTTTAATAACCCAATATCAGCTAAAACTATTTGTAATGTGGTACTAGTAAGTCAAAGAAACCTAATTTATGATGTTAAAAGTGAAAGAATCATTGAAGCCCAATAGTACACAAACATGTATGGTTATTAGTATTTAATGGATGGTTATCCATTAAAAACATTTACTGTTATATAATAGCACTATAAGAGTGTTTTTAATGGACTCTGAAATAAAAACCATCTGAGGATGTGCATTCTTAAGTTGGGTGACTCAAGTCACCCCTTTTAACAGCGGCTTCTTATACTTAACCCGTTACATTCACTCGCAATGCTTTTCAGTTCAGTATTCTCGCAACATCTTTTGCTTTGAACCACGGGTTGTCTTCTGTGTAAATAACATCTTTCGTCTGCGGTAGCACGTGCTTGTCGATGATTGTGTTTGCAGTATCCAGTAGCGGTTTGTACTTTTGCTCGATCTTGTGCTCGCCGTGCTTGCAAATGGATGGTAGCACTTCATCGTACACCCAGTCCTGGAATTTTTCAGCCGCTGCCATCTTTGATTTCATGATAAATGCGTACAAGCCTGGTTAATTGATAAATACGGTATGTGGCTGCATATTCAACAAGAGGAGCGAATCGCTCCTCTCTATATCTGCGTAAGATTGCCTATTCAAAGGGGTTGCGATTCGCTCCTTCCTATATCCGCGTAGGATTGCCAATTCAAAGGTGTCGCAATTCGTTCACCCTTATATCAGCGTAGGATTGCCTATTCAAAATTGGGTCGCGATTCGTGACCCCCTATATCAGTGTATGATTGCCTATGCTTTTCTCTGACACGTTCTCTGATTACTTCTTGCAGATTCCCATACTCGAGTATTCTCTCAACGTCTGTCACCTTGAACCACGGATTGCCTCCTTCGTCGATAATCACATACACCTCTCTACTGCCATAGTTTGCCGTTTACAATGTTGATGAACGATTGCATATCTGCGATACATTTCGAAATGTCATCTCGAAATAGTTACTCCAAGTCGATCGTCTGATAACGTTCCTTTAAGCTCGCAAACGATTTTTTTTGTACGATACTGTCAATCAAGTCATCTTTATTCATCTCCGTGATGAAGCAGTTACCTACAGCTTTAATGGGCAACTGCCTTTCATAAGGTTATACAGCATTTCGGGGTTAACGTTGGTGAGAAAAAGAAGCACTTACATATTGGGGTATTCTTGCTTTACCTCATCGATACGCTCACGTACTATACGCATTTGGCATCTGATGACATAGTAACAGATACCACCAGAGATGAGAACGAACCGAAGATGTTTACCGATATCTTCCGTTGGTGGTAGAGCATATTTATCAATTATGTCGTTAGTTGCATAAGCTTCTTGTTCAAGTCATCCAGTAGCGGTTTGTACTTTTGCTCGATCTTGTACTCGCCGTATTTGCGAATGGACGGCAGCAATTCTTCGTAAACCCAGTCCCTGAATTTTTCAGCTGCTGCCATCTTTGATTTCATGATCAATGCGTGCATTGATAAATATGGTATGTGGATGGCACTCGGCACGGGTGGCGATTCGCGACCCTTTAAATTTTCATATATATTACGATATCTGTCTGTAACATGGTCTATGATTGCCTGTTTTGTATTCGCATACTCGAGTATGTCCGCAACGTCTTTAGCAATTGAACCACGTATTGCCTTATTCGTCGATGATCACATACACTGTCTTGCAGTCATAGACTAGTTTACCATTCACAATATCGATGAGCTATTACATTTTATTATACATATGATCTCCTTTAAGCCCATGCACGACTCGCGAACGATATCAACTATTAGACGACTCGCGCTTGGCAGCTGCTCTTTCATAGTATCACTCTTTTACAGTTTTGTAGTGTCCCCATAGTAGTGTATTAATGCCATCTTTAAGAATAAATCTTTTATCATCTTTGGGACTTACTGCTTATTTTCTCATCTCAATCATATAGAGTTCATGTTTCTTACTTCTAATAAGCTTCATACTTTTGTACAACACTTTTTTTACCAAACAAACACTTTTTGTAGTCACAAAAACTAATCTCATTTCTGACTACAGCGTTTTTCACTCCCTTTGCTCTTTTCTTTACACCACCCTCCACATTTATTGCATACATTTTCGATTTCAAACCAATAAATTTTTCCATTACATTCATCTTTCATTTTGCCAATAATCTTTTTGTTAACTAACGGTATACCATATGGGTTATCTCTTCTATAGTCAGAAGTATAAAAATGATCGACCATTTCATTCATGTCATTGTAGAAGTCTGGTGTTTTTATATAATAGATGTACGAATCAGTATTTTCGTAGCACAGTTCAATATTTTCCCCATACTTTGACTTCATTACATTATAGTGAAAATCATACATTAAGACTTTTGATAGATCAAGTATACTCATTCCAACATAAATGGATTTGTTAAAGCACAGTTTTGTTTTATTCATATGAACTGCAACCAAAGAGCTAGTAAAGATAGTCCTATCTTTAAAGTTCGGTTTAGCCACTAGTTTATCCATTTGCTTAGAACTTGTGCACAACCGTATATCCACTCTGTTTCTAATATTCTCCATTGTTTTTCCAAAAACAGAATTTTTCATTAGCTTGTAGAAATCTTTTTCAAAGTCATTTGTAGACTTTGTTCGCATATTTGTGTTTAGAGCAATATAGGACTTGAGCCAAACTGATTGATCAAACTCCAGAACTCTATGGACCTTTTTCAACTTCATTCCGAGAGATAATATATTGCTTAAGATTTACATAGTGTAATACATATTTTTCTTTACCATTCAGACAAGTCAAGAGTTTGGGGTTTTTTGAACCTTCCAGTATTTTATTCTCTGGTGCCAATGGTAGATCTTTGTGGAGATCGTGTAGTACATGTGGGTATTCATAATCAACTTCCAATATATACACTTTGCTAGAATCATCTTCTATTTTTGTTACATCTATATTTATATTTCCCCACTTAAACCCACTTATTGTGCAAATACTGACTCATAGCCCATCCATATAAGTTATTGGCGTCCAGATATGTAAGATATAAGATTTCCTCTGTGTTATCATAAGCATTCATGTATTTATTATTTGCTTTAGCATATCGCTTACAACACTGTGAAATTCCACCACAAACACCTTTTTCTATCATCAAAATCATGTCGTAATCTGTTAATAATTCTAGTTCTATTTTAGTGTGTTTAAGCATAGCATCCCCCGCTAACCCTGGGGCTTTGAAATACAATGCTGGATCTAGCTCATATGTTTTGAGACACACATCTCTAAAAATTTCCATTACATCAGACAATATCAACACATCAGATTTGTTATACAGTTCTGTGTACTTTCTTAGAGATTTTATGTTGAATTTTTCCCACGCCTCTCTCGCAAATTCGTAATCTTCGTCTGTAATGCCGCATTTATTGAGTTTGTTATAAAATGCATCTTTGGATGGAAGCGATGTCTCACAAAATTTTTCAGCACTGTCCATGTAGTTATATGGGCAGACACCTTTTCTTGTAACAAAGTCAAGAAGATCATTAAGAAAATGCTTACACGTTTCTCGGAATTGGCTTCTGGAAGGGTTGCTAGAGAGTTTATCGATACTACTAGCCATAAATTTAAATGAGTCAATAAATCTAAGATTTACACTTCCACATACGTGCTTCGTAAAAGAAATATATTTTTCTCCGATGTTGGGAATTAGATCAATCTTATTTTCATCGATGCCAAGATTTCTTATGAATAAATGGTTGTCATAGCCAGATAGATTGTGTATAAACACTGGGACAAAACATGGATTTCTAT
Organism: Dryococelus australis; assembly: GCA_029891345.1. NCBI lineage: Eukaryota > Metazoa > Arthropoda > Insecta > Phasmatodea > Phasmatidae > Dryococelus > Dryococelus australis. The sequence goes on from CM056993.1 coordinate 143,901,072, forward strand.
ACGATAAGTTACAATCTCTCTGTGCAGCTCCCCTAAATTTCCCCGTAAGATGATCATGATCTCTCACAGAATCACCATTCAAAGGCTTTTCACATATGTGGCAATGGGTAACTGTATCAGAAACAATTTGTTTTTTTCTGAGTTAGTGGAAGCATTGGTTTTTCATTTGTGTATATATCACGAATAGACTTTGCTTCTTCCATTAGCATTTTAACGAACACAGTACATGCATCAGGTCCTTCATAAGTTACTGGCGGTTTATAGTATCCATGTTCGTATTTCACATAGTAATAGAAGCTAATAGGCTCGTGTTTTTGGTATGGTTTCGTGTGACATTCGTCGGGGTTTGGTTGGCAAGTTTCTATTTTAGTCAACAAACATTCAAAATCAGCATATATCACAAACGGAACTCTCAAAGAATGATTTTGGTTATTAAATCTTAATATGTCATTTTTTCCTTTAGATGGTAGTTCAACTCTAACACCATCGTGATCTCGACAGTCTTGTTCGTGATCTTTTAGCTTATATACAGAGTAGAAATGTTGCAAACATCTATTACATATAAATATTTTGTGATCATTTTTCGTCACTTAATGTGACAAGTCTCGAAAGACTTTTTACCCAGCAGTAGTGGTCGTTCTTTTTGTCTTTGATATAGAGTAGGTTATGTGCTTATCCAATTCATTTTTTGTTATTTTTAATGGACAGATTATATATTTATTACCTCCATCTTCTTCTTCGTATGTGTATACATTAATAGAAATTCCACTTCTCTTCTCAAAGGTTGGTATGCTATCCAATTTAATAGGAAATTTCAAACCCTTAAGTGCATCATCAAAATCATGTTCGTAAGCTTGGTTATTATTCACTCTTTGAGGGTTTCTTTGTACTTGATGCAATGCAGATAGAACAGACCACAAAAAAAAAAACATTTTTGATCATTGTTCTTAACATTAATTACAGCCTGCTTAGTTTTTATTTTTTCTGGGAGATCAACATAAGAACTGCCCCTCAATGGTACATATTTATTTATTCGCACTTCTAGTTTAAATATTCTGTTGAGTACCCACTGAGATCCCTTTGCTTCGGATGCCCCCATCTCAGCTATGATTTTCGATATGCTGTTGGTATAATATTTTTCCAGATTAGTTGATTTCAGTATAATTTCTTTGTTTGTTTTAAAGGAACTTTCTTCATATTCAATATTCTCACCAATTCCCCTTTTGTTCTCAGTGAAGAATTTCAAGTTCACTTTGAATGATTTTAAATGCTTACTAATTAGCCCCGTGACAGTTTATTTTACATTGTTTAGGAAATGCTTTGGGTCTTTGTATGCATTCACATTCTTTACAACATAAGTCTTGATCCTACTTTGAAAAGCTGTTTCGATTTCTTCTACACTGAATATGGTTGTGTACTTATGAATTTTACTTCTCAAGTGACTTCTTATGAGAGACGGCTTGTAATAGTGGCTACACGTTTCACATTTCAATTGTTTCTCTCGTGGGAACTTCTGTTTTGATATTAAATGTTGTGGCACTTTAAAAATTTTTCATGCATTCGTTGGTCATGTGATTTATTATGTATTGGTGTAAACCTTTTGCACAATCTACTTTTAAGATGGATTCTTATGAGAGACAGTATGTCATAGTGTTTACAAGTTTCACACTTGACATGCTTCTCTTGAAATTTCGTCTTCTTTCTTTTCGCAAAGTCGGCTTTCTTAAACTTATATTCTTTCCAAACATTACCAATTCCGTTAGACTTTTTCATTGCCAAGGCCGTCATCATATTAGACATCGATTGATTTTTATTTGTGCTCATTTATTATATACAATATTTTATTTTTTACATATTCTAATTTCTTGAGCCACTCTTTTTTGCAACTGCTTCCAAACGCAACTTTTTGTAGTCACTTTCTGCCGATGCACCCAAAGGCAACTAGACACACATCTCCAAATTAGACTTTGTTGTAGCACATTGCCGAAGTCAGAGCGATAATTATGTTTTAATGATTGGATAGCCATTAAAACTTTATAGAGATATGAGCACAAATAAAAATCAACTGATGTCTAATACGACGATTATTTACTCTTTAAAAAACTGATTGGAATGCCTTTGTTTAGCGCCACAATCCACCATTCCATCATATGCAAAATTATGGATGATTAACATCATCTAAAAATTTTTCGCTGAAAATCTGAAGATATTTGTCTGGCAAGGTTACTTTAAAATTTCCAGAAGTAATTACCACTTTGTATCCATGCCGTGTATAATTTATTTCAACATGGTCTATGGGATAGGTCTGTTCCATTGTAAGTTCGGAAAGTTTCTTAAATTGTTGGGTTCCGTTCAATACATTTATCAACTGGTCCATCTTTATTACAAACAATATTTTATTTTTTACGTATTCAAATTTCTTGAGTCGCTCTTTGCAACTGCTCCCAAACGCGGCTTTTCATAGTCACTTTGCGGATGCACCTAAACGCAAATTTTTGCAGTCACTTCTTGCAACTGCACTCTAACGCAACTTTTTGTAGTCACTTTTTTCAGTTACGCTCTAATGCAACTTTTTTCAACTGCACTCTAACGCAACTTTCTGTTGTCACTTTTTGCGGTTGCGCTCGAATCGGCAGCTGATGTTTTTTGATGGACTGTTCATTTAATTTGCCGTTGATTTTCTGATAACTGGGGGCTGCTCCCAAACGCAACTTTTTGCAGTCACTTTTGCGGCTGAGCTCGAATCGGCAGCTGATGTTTTGGATCAAAAAAACAATGGTAATTTTTTCTGATGGTTTTCTGATGGTTTGGGCATTCAATTTGCTGTTGGTTTCCTGATGGTTGGGGGCTGTGATCGAATCGGCATTTCTATACTACTTATATATATATATATATATATATATATATATAAAGTCGGGACGGTAGCAACTATATACGTATTCGACATTTAACATCGACCTTTCCTAAATGTGATGTGGTCTGGCGGTCAAGATGCTAAACTGCTTACCCAAGGCGTGTCGGAACGATTCCTCGCTCCTCCGGCATTTTTTGGCTAACCTGCTAAGAAACGGGTGTGCGTAAGGGCGAGGGTCCCGCCTGCTGTGCGTCGGACTTAGTCCTTCAGCGATGCACCTAGCGGCAGACTTCGGAAGTGAAGAGAGCGGTCGCCGGGGGCACGCTCTAGCTGACAGTGGGAAAACGATGGCGATGGTGCCGTACTCTGGTGGGTGGTGGGGAAGCCTGTTTGTGGTGCGCTCTGGTGACCAGCGGGAGAAACGAAACTGGTGGAGCCCACGGCGCGCGCCGGGTTAAATGTCGATGGTTGCGGCGGGTGATTGACGTGTACGTGATTGACGTGTGACTGATGTGTGAGATATTAGCATATTCGCAATTAGCATTGACGTCATTAGCATAGGTGATTTATAATTGGCGTGATTTATCATTGGCGAATCTGCATTGGCGAATTCGTTACGTCAACCAAGATGGCGGTCGTGGTGCTATGGTATCGCATCCTGCATCCTGCGCCAGAAAGTATAATTTAATTCTACTTTCCGCCACTTTTGAAAATAAATATTGCCATGTATGTAATAAGCAGAGTATATATTCCACCTCAATCGGAAGTTAGCATCTAAGGCTGCAATAAAATATATTTATTGACTATTATTCCAAATGAGAGGGCTTCCAAAAGTGCTCACTTTACCGTGAATAGCCTATACCACTTTCTACTTATATGCTATAAAAAATAATTATAATCAAGAAGGAAAGCTGGTGGAGATTGTTAAAGTAGTATCTGTTTGCGCCTTTTCTTTGCAGTTTCCTTAAGGGAAGGAGTAAAGAACAACATGGTGTTTGTAGTTTAATTGAGTGGCGTATAACGCGTATAGTAATATCCTACTGTTACAGACATAACTGGCAAGAAATTCAGCATGCCGGGATTGGGCAAATATGGCCTCCATCAGGACCACGTTTACCTCCCATGCTAACCTAACTGATCTACAAAGTGAGAGGGCAGGGGGTAAAACCGGCATAGACGCCGTAAAATACCCTCGATAGAAAATATTAGCAGGGTTTTTATTTTATTTTTTATAAATAAATATTCAATTCCCAGTTTTAATGCTTTCATTTACATTTACGAAGATTTAAACAAAAGTCAAATGAGAGGATGTTTGAAACACTATAAGGGAAAGGTTGGTCGAAGGAATAGTAGTGGAGGGAAGCGCGCCCTCTCATATATATTCTATTCACGCTTTATACTCGTGTTAACGTTAAAGCATTTTACTTTAGATGAAATTGAATTTTTACTTAAATTTTATCTATAAATTTTAATAATTCATTTGTAACTAATATGGACGAAAACAGAAAGGAAACATACGTGTTGGTAATAATACCCGATAAGAAATAGTAATCATGCACAATGTTGTTCAAGACACTTCTGAAATCAACCTCTGGAAAATGTCACTGCCCCTAATTGCATGTATTTTAACAGGAACACTGCCTGTCACGCTCCCAGTAATGGTGGCAATGGCGGAGAGAAAATAGTTCTGTGTCTTAACGTTGAATTAAAAGTAATAAGTAGACATTTCTGAATACTGAAATGATTTCTTTAGTTTTCAGTATTTTAATGCATATATGAATAATAATTAGCGATTTTGTAAGCCATTTACTTGTACAATAATTACGAAGTTTCGCTTCACCGATGTATGAATAAAGTGATCCGTCCACTCGAAGTGTTGAATTTTACATACGGCGGAACAATACGCAATGTGCGTACAAGAAGTTCTTAGGCAGGACTTTCATAAGTGCTCAGTTTACCGTGAACTGCTTATGAAATGATTTCTCAGGAATTCGATGCGTTTACCCTTTGGCGCAATTTTCTGTACTTGGTTAAGATGGCCGCCTGTGTAGGCCGTCGAACGGTGTGCAGAGCTCCAGCAGAAAACGTTTTATTAAAAAACCGTTCAACTAGTCTGAGTGAGGTTTGCTTACGAATAGCACGTATAAGAAACGTTACGCCTCTTTATAGGCTGTTCACGGTAAAATGAGTACTTTTGAAAGCCCTGCTAATGATCTACTTGCACGTAAATTGTGTCTTCTTCCGCCCTATGGAAAATTAAAATTATCATGGGCCTCATCACTTTATTCATGCGTCGGTCAAGTGAAACTGTGAAATAATTACAAACGTAAATATCTTGCAAATCTGCTCATTTTTACACTTCGATGCTTTAAAATATTAAAAAAAAAAAAATAAGTGAAAGAAATAATTTAAGTTATTACAAATGGTTAGGTGACACTTTTGATTCGACGTTAAGATATGGAACTATTTTCAATTCTTTGTTACCAACTTTATCGGGCGCATGACACTCAATTCGCTCGTTAAAATATATGAAGATATGAGCAGTGACTTTTATCTAAGGTTGATTTCAAAAGTGCTCACTTTATTGTGAACAGCATTCATACGTTTTTCAGTTCCTTCATTTCTCTCTAAAGCATGTTTTTGTGATGGTGAAAATGGCTCAAACGAGTGTTTTCACGGTCATTTATAGGTATGAACATTCCGGTACATAGAAAAGGGAATATGGTCGTGCATCAAACCGTAATTTTTATTATTACGTCGTAAAATTGTAGGATCTCCGCTCAAAGTTTCATACACGCTTTATCAACGGCTAGACTTCACTGCGCGCCAGTTCAGTACTTTGCGCGTAAAGGTGATGTGAGAGTTGATGCGCATGTCTCGGTAGCCCCTAGCGCTCCCTCGCTTTTAGGCCTCAGACGCGCAAAATTCCTTCGACCAGGCGGCCGCCTTAACGTCGAGGTTTTAAGAGCCGATGAGGGTGAAGCAAGGTGAGTGCAGAGCAGCGTCGGAATGAAAGGGCGGGGGAAACGGGAGATCCCGGAGAAAACCCGCCGACCAACGGCATCGTCCGGCACAATCTCCAAGTGCGAAAATCCCCGCCGGGAATGGAATCCGGTTCGCGCAGGTGGGAGGTGAGCAGTCTAACAACTACACTCCGATGTTACGAGTGTGGGAGGGCGCCTGTTAGGAGTGTGGGACCCCAAGAAAGAAGAAAAAAGAAAAAAGTTGTGAACCTCTATAATTAAATCACTGTTTGTTAGATTGTAGTAGCTATTGTGGTAGAATTGAACAACCTGTATGACTTGATTGCAAAGTAGGGTTAATGAAATAAATAAATAAATAAATTTAAAAAAATTTAACCACTACACGCATGCCTACCTGGAGTCGCAGCGGACGGGGTCGCCGTCGTACCAGTGCAGCATGTGCGAGAGTGTGGACACGTATCTCCGGAAGGCGGTGGCAGGCTCCGACGACTGCTCCGTCAGCACGAGCACTCGCAGGATGCTGGGCACGGCCAGGATCGCCAGCAGCCCGCTCAGCTTCGATACGAACATGGAGTAGTAGTTCTGCCGGAAGTACTGCTTGCCCCTGCAACAGAGCGCGCGCAAACTGCACTGCTGTCTCAGCGGTAGCCGGCGAACGGTGTGGAAAACATGTTTCTCCAGTGGGGGTGCATCTTTTAAACAGCCCCCCCTCCCCCCATTTTTTTTTGTTTTTAAAAACACCTCCTCGGTTTCTACAAAGTGTTTTCAAAATACAGGCTGTTTACGATAAAGTGAGCAATTTTGAAATCAGCCTTTAAAAAAATGCACTGCTCCTGCCTACATATATTTTAACGGCCGCACAGAGTGACACGCGCCCAGTAAAGTTGGTGACGATGGAAGAAAAGTAGTTCCTTATCTTAACGTTGAATAAGGAGTGTTAGGTAAAACCATTTGCGACAACTTGAATTATTTGTTTCACTTTCTGTTTTTTTTTTATGCATCGAATTGTAAAAATTAGCAGATTTGTAAAATATTTACTTTTATAATAATTTCACAGTTTTACTTGACCGACGCATGAATAAAGCGACGAGGCCTGTGGCAATGTAAAGTTTTCATAAGGCGGAAGACTACACAATCTGCATACAAGTAGATCTCAAGCAGAGCTTTCTAAAGTAGTAATTTTACCGTATACAGTCGATAACAATTTCTTATCCTTTAACTACCTTAACCCCCTTCCCGTGGTGCGGTCGGTTGGTGCGCCACCGATCTGGGGTGCGGGAGGCTCTGGGTTCGAATCCCTGGGGGTTTATTTAAGTTAGGTTATAAGTTAGTCTGTGAGCCGTCCCCCGCTAAGCTTTCAAGCATAAAACCGGGGGACGTCAAAAAGCCCTTTACAATTACAACTACAATTTAATCACATGTTCAAATAAATATTTCCACGTAAGTAAAAAACACAGTATGTTCCACCGCACTCGGAAGTTAACGTCTGAGGTTAAAATGAAATATATTTATTGAATGTTATTCCAAATGAGAGGGCTTTCAAAGGTACTCACTTTACAGTGAACAGTATGTACATGTATGAATAAAACGCTTGTGATACATAGCATAAGTATATTGAAAACAACAAAATACGTCATACGTATGGTGACTTTTCAAAGGCTTGATTCAAAAAGTGTGAAGAAACCTCAAATAGACTATACAAGATATACGTTTAAGCTACATGTCGAAATTAAAACCACGGCGTCTGTGTACTCATATAGACAATAGATCATATCCGCAAAATGTTCGGAAAACTCATCTAGTATTTTTGTAATTGAAACTGAAGTTAGCAAAACAGCGCCGGGAGTCCGCAACTTCATGTACCATTGTGCATAACAAATTGCGTAACACGAAGGGGGTGAGAACTGGTAAGCTATGCGGAGAGGGCCTGTACATGGACATCATAAACTTGATATACGTTGGCGCTACTAGTGGTAGCTTGATATTACACATGTGCCAAACTACATGAACAACGGGAGATTAGCAACTGAGTAGCGATAGCTGCTAGAAGGACGTGTACTTTATTTCCAACAACACACAAACAGCAGTATCTGGGATGTAAAGACTGTTCACAATAAAGTGACCACTTTTGTAATGAACCTTAGAAAAAAGTCACTGCCCCCGCCTGCATATATTTTGATGGGCGCAACGAGTGACATTCGCCCAGTAAAGTTGGTAACTGTGTATGCAACGTAGTTTCATATCCTAACGTCGAATAATAAATGTTAGGTAACAATCTGTGATAACTTAAATTATTTTTTCCGCTATCCGTTTTTTTATTTTATGCATCGAAGTGTTAAAAGGAGCAGGTTTGTCAAATATTTACTTCCATAATAATTTCACAGTTTTATTCGGTTGAAGTTTGAATAAAGTGATAAGGGCCATGGGAATGTTAATTTTACATAAGGCGGAGGAATAAACAACGTGTATACAAGTTCATCTAAAGCAGGGCTTTCAAAAGTGCTCTTTTTACCGTGAACAGTCTTCGGGGTTTGCACGTCATCCCATGTATGACGTATTAGGTTGTTTCTCTTACATATCATGTAGCAGAAGCGTTTTATACTTGTGTTAACATAACAGTATATTATGTTTAGTTAAATTAAATTTTACTTATTTCTATAAATTATAATACTTAATTCATAATTAAAATAAATAAATACAGAGAGAAAATTAGTGTGTCGGTAATGACTAGTGAGAAGCAGTTCTTTTGGTACTGCAGCAGCTGAAATTACTGAGGAGCGTTTCTTTACATACTTAAGACCAATTTTATTCTTAATATTTATTAATGATTTTACAGAACAAATAACAAACGGCTCAGCTATAATGTTTGCGGATGACACAAACATTTTAGTAACTAGTTCAAATAAAGCTGTTCTTGAAGGAAATATAAAACAAACAGTGACTGAGATGCCCAGTTGGTTCCAGTATAATAAATCAATACCTATTAAATGTAAACAAATATGTGGTCATGAATTTCATGCAAAGAAATAAACATACAATGCAGGATGAAAGATGCACAACAATAGAAGAAGACGGGTTACATACAGTAAATAGTACTACATTTCTAGGGCTCATTGTCGACATTAATTTAACATGGACTGAGCATGTTGATAGTGTCTATAAGAAATTGAGTTCATTGTGTTTTGCGGTACATACCTTAAAATAGATTTGTAATAATTATACAATACTTGCATTCTATTTCTCAAATATTCAGTCCATAATCAATTATGGAATCATATTTTGGGGTAAATCGACAAGATGGAAAAAGGCTTTTAGATTGCAGAAGAGAATAGTGAGATTAATAAGTAATGAGGAAAAAGAAGCCATTGTGGGCTGCTATCCTATATAATAAGTATACTAAGTCCCATAAAACTTAATAGAAATTCTTCCAATTTTGCAGAGCGAATCCTCAGTGTAAAATACAGGTCAAGATCGAATTTCAGCAAGATCAGATTACGCAATCAATACCTTTTACCCACAAAACTAATTTCTTAATTACTTTTTCCCTATGAAAAGTTTTGTATTAATGCATAGACAATACTGCATAGAGATATGAAGGTAATGGAATATAATTTTTGTTTACTTTAAATGTCTCGCGTCAATGTTGAGTTACTAAAGTGGGGCCACAATGGCTCAGATGATAGAGCGATTCCAAGTGGGGCAGCAGTGGCTCAGTGTATGGAGCCATTCCAAGTAGGGCCTTCGTGGCTCATTGGATAGCACTATATTAAGTGGGGCCGCAGTTGCTTAGTCGATAGAACTATATCAAGTTGAGCCGCAGTGGCCAAGTGGATAGATATATATCAAATGGGACCTTAGTAGCTCAGTGGATACAGAGATTTCATGTGGTGTCTCGCGAAGTGGCTAAAGCGATTGCAAGTGGGGCCTTAGTGGCTCAGTGGATGGAGCGATTCTAAGTGGTGCCGCAGTGGCTTAGTGGGTAGAACTATTTCCAGTGTTGAGTTAATTTCACATGATTTTTTTTTCAGACTTTGTATGATAACAAAATTTTGTTGCATCCTAACTGTTCTAGGCACGTGACAATACTAAAAACACTGTCATGGGCTAACCCCTAGTTTATCAATAACAAAATTATAACTCTTTCATGCCATGTATATGTACCATAGAATCATCTTCACCTACTCTCCTACAGAACCTCAAAATTTACACCAAATCCATACTATGCTGGGGCAAAATTAATAAATAACCTTCCCAGTCATTTGAAGTCAAAAAATTGTTTACAGAAATTAAAAATAACTGTTAAATCCTACCTTTTAATCAACCTTCTATTCCGTAGAAGAAAACTTAAATAAAGATGAATTTCTATAACGCAGAACCAGACTGATATAAGGAGACTTCATGTAATACCTTGTGTTTCAATCTAATATAGACTTGACATATTTATACTTTAATATCTATCTGTACATGAATTGTAACAACTTGTACTGCACCCAAATGTAGACTTAACATGTTTGGCAGAGTTGTTAGAATTAATAAGTGTGTAAATTATATTATTTATATGTTATATATTTTTATGTTAATGTAATTGTGTGCAAATGTCCATATTGTATAACAAATATTTAAATAAAATAATAATAATTGACAAATCCTTTCCAAAATGTATTGGAATACGGAATACGAATAAATAAATACGTGATTTCCTTTGGCTTCTTTTCCGCCATGCAGAAATAAGCATGTGTCCTCTATCCCTGTTCTTTTTTAATCGTGTCTTGTTACCACTCATTGTGTTGTCTCCTGTCAAATTCAAAAGAGTGGTTTCGCGATACTATAAAGTAAACAATGATGGCCTCCAACACGCGCGACACCAGTGATGCATTACTGTAATGAATCACTGCGCGCGGAGAGCCCGTCACCTATGGGTTGATGTGTGAACTACGACGTATCTAATCAGTACCAAATCCCGCGTGGACTGCCATTTTCAAGGCTTGATGCCCAATAGATATTATAGCTTGAGTTGCTTCTACATGCATCCTGCAATTTTCAACCTCATGTACACAAATGTGTTGTGGATTGACACTTTTCAGTTTTCCATTTGCAATGCAAATTTATTGGTATTCACCTATTGAAGTTCGTCATATTGACGGCTATGTAATTAGTCAAATAAAACACATTTCGGAATTTCAGGTAATGGAAATCTAAAATCCAACCTTACACAGTATATTAATAATACCCTGATTTCAAAATATGTAACGATTTTCATAGCATCTCTTGCGCTATAAACGTCGATTTCGCGGCTCGCAGTCACATGTCCCAACCCTCTCTGCTCATCAGTAACCGACGAATGGTGCTGTGGCATCTGGGTTGGAGGATATACTCCCGACTGAAGCTACTTACGTGTAGGAGGTCAGGCAGTCTCAGTAAAAGCAGACGACGCAACATGGCGGCGATGGCTAACGAGCAAGTTACGTTGTTATTATATGCAGAAGATGCAGGTGGAAAGTATATTTTCACATTATTCGATCTCATCGTCAATCCATGCGTCTGAATCAGACGAAGATGGATAGAAAAAATATCCATCCTTGTTGACAACATGTTTAGGCCTACCATTGCTTCACTGCGCATAGCAGACGCCATTATGCCTACTGAAAACTCTACTGACGAGTGTGCCATCTGGTTCCAGTACTGAGCGCTACTGGAGTGCAGAATTTTACTGATGGCGATCCTTTTGGCATGCTACTGGTCAGCGCTGTCAGTACAAACTGCAATGCGGCCTTTGTTTACCTGAGGCGGAGGAATATCCTGAAAGTAGAACCTAAGCAGTGCTGAAAAAAGTTGTAAATAACCTTGAATGGACTATACTCCCATGCCCATTAGAAAGCGGATGTCTTAGTATCCAAGCTTTAATTTCTAATGAGATAACTTTTTTCTGTTAGGTCACACAATATATTTTTTTTACCTGCACTGTCTTTTTGATGATCGCATCATCCCGAATGCCTACCCTACAATGTGTTCCATATTAAATTAAAAGTAAATATATAAACTGAACTCAACTGCTGTTTTAAGAGATGATACGAAAGTTATAGCAAATAAGGAACTACAATATAAGTATTATCAGGGTACCATGGTGGTTGTCGTATTTCCAATGGAGGTCCTTATAACGACAATGGGGGTTTGGATCCCCACGACCCCATGATAGCCGGGAAGCCGGGGGGGGGGGTGTAAACCGCCTCTTTAGCTCCTAAGGTTGTCATTAAAAAATATTAAAGTTATGAATAAGCCTGTAAGTGTGATAAAAAGTATGCCCTTTCTTTAAACCATGGTGCATTTTAATTTATTGTGAAATAATTGTTCTTCTACAGTATTCAAATTAACGTGTATCTGAGCACCGCTAACACCAGTGCAAACTCCCTTCCTTTCCTTCAGTCACCGTAACCCCCTCCTTAAGAAATTACTCGCTAAGCCATTGCACTGCTACCACGTCTCACTACTGGATTACATACTCATTTCTAGTCAAGGACGGACCAAGGTCCATGCGAAATATGCGACCGCATATGGCGCCGCAACGTTGGAGTAATTCGTGAGAAAAATTATTGTAATCAAAATATTTTACAATCTGAAAAAATTAATTTCGCAGCCCAAAAGGCATAATTTCGGACTGACAGGTTCCTTTCCCTTGGACACGAAATGCAGTCTTCTGGTCCTCTGGGGCCACCTCACACTGCCGGTACCCACTATGTCCAAAATATAAAACCATTGTGAACTTGCTAGGCTGATTAATGTGTCTTCAATCCTTGGAAGCGGATAAGAATCTTTCTTAGTGACATTATTAGGCTGACGATAATCTATGCAAAACCATAGAGTCATTTTTATTCTTAACAAGTACAATTGGTGATGACCACGGACTAACTCATGGTTCTACCGCATCTAACTCCCTCGTTTCCTTTAGAATTCCTTCAACTACCTCATGCGAAGCTAGTGGTAATCATCTTGGTGGCTGCTTTATGGGCCTGGCATCCCCGGTATCTATGTGGTGGCAAGTCACGTTAGTCCATCCGAGGTCATATTATCCACACGAGACGGTATCCCTATTTATCTGCAGTAATTCACAGACAGCTTTCTCCTGTAGCCACTTAAGTTTTTCTTTTGTTCTTACTAACAGTTCCTCCTGTACTTCTGGTAAATGACAATATATTTGTTTACTCTCGAATCTTCTTGATCATTTGGAAATACTTGTGTGACCTGCTTGCAAACACCTATCATGGCTCCCTCCTCAAGACGAGTGGCGATATCGGACAAATTTATCATTCTAACTGGGAAACTGTCAGAATTAGAAGAGACCAAAGCCCTTGCTACAACGACGTTACCTGACAGGATGCCAACCCTCTCTGCGGGCTCAATTAGATCCAAACATCTGACAAACTTTCCTTGACATATGCATGTGGCAATTTCAATAGAAGCGAGCAGCATTGTGGGTTGACCACGTACTACTGGGCAGCTAATTGGGGACGACAAATCATGCTGTGTACCAACTCTGTACTGCCTACCTTTAGCACACCAAGTCGAGTATCGATACAGCACTCCAGCCTAAATAGTACATCAAGTCCCAAAAGACATTCAATCTCTATTTATACTATGTAAACATCGGGCTCTATGCTAAGGTCACCAAGCTTCAAGACAACTATTCTCTTATCGATAACTGGCGAGGTCTCACCTGTTACTGTATTCAAATTGCACTGTTCCATACTGTCGTTGGGCGATCGCTGGGGAAAAGGCCCAAGGATGTCTGGCCATACTACTGTTATGGTCGCTCCAGTATCGACAGCCATCTGGCAAGGAACATTATTCAGGCTCCCCTCCACAAGTTTTGATCCCAATCCTGTTTCACCGACCGTGCATATAAGAACATTAAGGCCTTCCCTCAAGCAGTCAACGACCTTCGCTCCCTAAGATAGGTGTTTACAATCTTTCCGAATGAGCTGTGTTCTCACCTGCCTCTCGCTGCTACTTCTGCTACTGCTGCTGTTGTGCGCAGTAGGCTTTCAGGTGCTCCGGCTGTCCACATGACCAACACTCAGGCGTTTTAGGTGAGGGCGGTGAAGCTCTGTAGCACGCACCCTGGAAGCGACGTCTCTCATAAACGTCTGCATCTCCTTCAGAGTCTTCTTAATGTCATCTCTGTTCAAGATCACTGCACGTGCTGTATGTCGGGGTGCTGCCGCCTGTCTTGCTAACTCCACTTCCAGTGCTCGGGCCAAGGCGTCCTGGATGTTATGGGGTACAGCCAGACGTACCTCTTGTCGTACCTCTGTGTCGGCGATGACATCGAAGAAGAAGCCGACTGCTATGATGTTGCGCAACTCGTCAGGGCGCTCTTCCAGAGATAGTTGAGGCATGCACATGATGTCTTGCCATGGCTCCTGCAGCGGCTCTCCTGGTCGCTGGGTGCGGCTTCGCAGTTGGACATGGTGGGCATGTCGTAGGTACCGGTCGCCGAAATGTAGCTCCAAGGCAGACACCAGTGTGTGGTACTCCAGTCGATATCGCTCTGGCAGAGATTGTGGTATGCTCAGTGCGGGGCTTCTCAGCACAGTGGTGAGATAGTAAGCTTTCTGTTCGGTTGTCCAGACATTTAGGCTAGCGATCATTTCAAACTGGTGTTGGTACTCCCGCCATGAAGTCTGACCATCGTAAGGGGCACGTTTAATTGAGACCCCTTCCCCACTACTGGCTGCACAATAGCAATGAAGCAGATCTTCTTGCTCTCCTCCGAGGTTGCTATTCAGTATTGCACTGCCTCTTCACTTTTATGGGCTGCCGATGTAGTAGTAATAGAATTTCACTGCTGCAGAAATTCCTGCCATTCCTTCTTCATCGAGACCATTTCCACTGACACTGGCCATCCAGTTGTTTACACTGTTCACTATTTCATTTACACTGACCATTCTTTCATTCACACTGTCAATTATCGTGTTCACTAACTCGCTAATGCATTCTACTTTCCTGTATACATTCTCATTAACAGAGTAAATTGTCCTGTATACATTCTTATTAACAGAGTAAATTTTCCTGTCTGCATTGTCATTAACAGAATCAATTTTCCTGTCTACATTCTCACTAACAGTGTTTATTTTCTTATCTACTAATCACTTACATTAGTTATCTGGCGAATTACATTCTCGTTTACACTTACCATTACTGAATTAATTTGGTTATTTACAGTTTAATTCACGCTTTCTTTTACAGAACTAATTTGGGTATTTACAATGTCATGTACACTATCTTTCACTCTACTAGTTTTGTTATCAAGGATATTATCACTTGCGTTCACTTGGTTACCTAATTCCTAAATTAATGGTCGCAGTATTTCCAGTTCTGCAGATATTTTTACAGTCAACATTCACTGCTATGGTTGTAAAAATAATCTTAATTATTTTCACCTACAGATATTATATTAATAGATAAGTCTTAATATCACTGATTACTGACCTACTGCCCAACTTGATTAACTATTAAAGGCCTCCAACACATTTCTAACATCAGTGTTGCAATCATGCCTGAGGAGCGTATATGGGTTCGTGAGGGATGGAGGTCTTAATAAAAATAAAAGAATTAAATTTTATTTCGGATTTATTCACGATGCTGCAAACAGTCAAATATATGTTACTTACCAGTCTGAGTGTCCTGTTAACTCTTATTATTCTTAATGTTCTTATTAAGCGCAATATTTAATTACTATCTCAATTTCAATTAAAGTCTTTATTACTTGCTAATGTCCGCTTAAACTGCTCTAATTATTGTCACACATTTAGTCCTAAATGGCTTTTCACTCACGCATCCAGTCCACAGTCCAGCAGATCAGTCACACCCTTCACTGCACACAAGCTCGCCGACGCACTCCCGCATATGATATTTATATTTGAGGTAGATGCGGCCTAGAACGTTCTCGGCAATTCAAGATGTTCTGAGAGAAGTAATGGTGATGACGATGTTCCTGCGTGATGAATGGAGAAATATGAGCTTCTCAGGGTCTGTGAGGCGCGAGCTGCGATAAGTTTATTGGGGTGCGCGGCGGCGTCCTTTATGATACGCCACTCTCTTCGTCTAACATTATAAAATTTACCTCCAGCTCTCGGCACTTTCCCACACGAAAGGAAACGCCGGGCAGCAAAAAATAATTATCGTGTTGGCTCGCTTTCGCTTTCTGTAACAGATACGCGGCCACTGACCTATCGCTCGCTTGTTGATTCAAAACAATTATTTGACATGCCGCCGCCGCTATCGTATAACTGATGTCCTTCACTTCCACTCACTCGCTCGGTGTGCGAAGCGGCGAGCACGTAACAATACAATTACTGTAAAATAACGATAATCGATGACGTATAATGCTCTACCTCAGCAGTCAATCCACGGAAGCAAAATGTGATGCGCAGCTGCCAGCTGTTACGGATTTTGCTTCCTGTATGATTCGCTGTGCCCGTGTATTCAAGCTGCCACTTATTGCATGTATGTAAGTTTTGATTATAATAAACCCCACCCCACAAAGCTTTATATTTATTACGCGCATTTCAAGATAAGCACAACTGGCCTGTGCCCGCTCCTGATACGACACAAGTCCAAGCGTATTCCGATGGAATAAGGCCTCTATGCTCAAAGCGAAAGTGTAATGTGGTGTTTGTTGAAAGTACTTTCCAACTTTCATGATTTCTGAAGTCGCTCTTAATCTGATATTTTCTAATAAATAGCGGGGCTGTGGATGTCCCACCACATAAGTAGTCGCTACTTATCAAAATTTTTAAAAATAATGTTAACACACAACTATTAATATAATGCTGTTCACGATTAAATGAAGCACTTTTGAAATTAACCTCTGAAAAATTCCGCTGCCCCTCTACGTGTATGTGTTTTAACGGCCACCGCCATTTTATATCACTGGGACGCTACTCCCTCAGCGCGGGGGTAGATCGGTCCCTTGTGAAGGACCTTGGCCACCCAGTTAGTTGTCAGTTAGCTTGCGGTGGCGAGGAGAAGCTAACCCCCTCCCCCCACCGCATCCATCAAACTTACTTTATGCTGCAAAGCTAGCATTCTTTTACAGGATTCCCAGGGTAGCGCCTGGGAGTTGTTTCCATAGCTCAGTTTTACTCTCTTTTTCCCTGCCTGTACGGGATAAAAGAGAGTGGTGAAGTTAATTGAATTTATCAGCGCGGAATTTTAAAGTTCAGGACTTGTGAAGTACTGTCACGAGCTCCCTGTGAGAGAGCTAGTGACAGTTTGGTATAAAAAGCGGAGGTTAATAGCCAAATGAAGTTAAATTATTGATATAAGTAGCTTTCCCATGACTGGAGTGGCAAGGGTTTATATAATTAAATTAATTATATGTAAATTGAAGTGGTGAATTTTAGTTTCGCGAAAATTTAAATCAGTGTAGTTGTTTCAGTAATTACTTCATATCTTATGAGTTATTGTTAAAAACCATTAAATAATCTGATTGGTGTGTAAATGCATGTCTGAATGTACCGTGACGAGCGACTAAAAGTCAAGTAAAACATGTTAACTCGGGGAAGTCCGAGAGCGATATGGCTGGCGCGATGCTAGCGCCAACTAGTTTTGTTTGTGTTTTAACGGGCACGGGCAAGCACGCGGTAAAGTTGAAAAAGACGGAGGGGAAATAGCTCGATGCCCATCAGGGGGTGGCTATGTCCTATACCATGCAGTGTTAACAAGTGAAGCCAGTTTATAGCGTGGAGTTAGGCGGTTGTTTTCCAGTAAAAAAGGTCACGTGACCAACAGTAGACAAAAACATTTTATCGGCCTATCTTTCACGTGTATTTTGACGAGTATTAAAATCGACATAAATTAATATACACCCGTTTTTGACCTAAACGATAATATACATAAAGCGTGAGTGTGTTTGTCTCAGATAACTAGATATAAATTTCGCCGTTAAATATGTAAAGTTATCAATTATTTACATTTAAATGGAAGTGTATAAGGTGTTTTGGTTGACTTGCTTCCCATTTCCTATATATTTGCCTTGAAAATATTCC
Organism: Dryococelus australis; assembly: GCA_029891345.1. Classification (NCBI taxonomy): domain Eukaryota; kingdom Metazoa; phylum Arthropoda; class Insecta; order Phasmatodea; family Phasmatidae; genus Dryococelus; species Dryococelus australis. Next base: position 143,918,957 of record CM056993.1, read on the forward strand.
AAGAAATAATTTTCTGACGACTATAGGAGCTTTTCAAAGTTATGATAAAACTTTAACCGTACTAAAATCGAATAAAATATGCTATTGAAATAGTCTGCGAGTGCGTTACAAGTGAAGCAGCCATGCGGCAGAGAGAAAACTTTTGCTTACATTGAAATGGAACAACCTTGCGAGTGCTACATGAACTCTCTAGTTGTTCTGAATATTCTCTAAATTTGTGTTATTTTTGCGTTTGTGAAATGTGAATTTGGCACGTAAACACGCCTTAAAACTATAATCTATTTTTTATTTATTCGGCGACCAACGAAAAGTAATATTAATGTATGAAAATGCTTACGAGCTGGGCCATGCGATTGCAATGTTTAGTGTATTCGTATATACCGTGAATACATTCGTCAAAGATATCGCACAATTATTGTATGTATAGGGATATTTTTATCTGCGTAAGTTTGTAAATTAACAATTGCAGTGTGTTTGATTTTTGCAAGTGCGGTTGCGATTACTAACGTGCCGTGAATTTAAGGTCTAACCTGTAAGTTTCGGACTTGTTAGAGGTAGAGACACTTTTATAAAACTGCAGATACGTATTTTTCTAAATGCCGATTTGCTATTTCACTGTAGGAGCTAATGGAATTCATTTGTTGTAATGGCAAATCATCTCGTAAACCAATACAAAGCTACACCTTATAAAAACTCCACTCTTACAAATTTTTTTTCTCCCCAAGTCAACAGTTGCAGTGACAAACAAGAAATCAGTTGTTTATCAATACAAGAATATAAGCCTATAACCAAATCAGTTCTCATATTTTTAATAGCTACTGAATGTACCTTCATGATTTGCAATTTCCATGATTTCTCAAACTCACTCCATGCAATTTCTGGGGTGACTCAATAAAGACAATTTGACCAATTCCTTCCTTGTATTCCCTTCATTGTGTTATTGGTTTATCATTCTCTAATGAACCTGGTGTTGACCAGATGTTAAGTTAAATAAATAAAGTTTTCTTGTGCATTTAGATAGTTATGTATTTAACGGTAGGCTGTAATCATTACAGTAAATTACATGTTTTTACATTTTATAATTTTCCAAAGGTAGTTAAAATAAAAAAAAACGTAGATAAAGCCAATATTTTCCTATAACTACACCATCTGAAAAATAGAAAAACATTGCGTGGTTTTCTTTAAACTCTACTTCACCCTTCTTAATGATTTTTCAAATTCTAATTTTGAGGGCAACTGATTGGACATGAGCTTATTTTAATATTGATGATGAATCATGGATATTTAGATGAAAACGTTTAATTTTTTAAAAGCCTACTTGTAAATGAAAAATGGGATGATGTTTACAGAACAACCACGGACACTGCAAAACAACCACAAACAAAATTTTCTACAACCACCACGAACAACATTTTCGAAACAACCACGAACAACCTCTCCCGAACAAACATCACATTGCCTGAAACAGTTTTATCAATACATTTCTTTGTCATTTAATCATGCCTTTCCACTCAAATCTGTAAAATGTAGCATTAGCTCGAAATAAAATGTATTAGTAAAGATCTGACAGTCTCAGGACAGATGTCAAAAACAATGCGTCAAATGCTAAGAACCCAGGGGAAAAACAAAATTATACTGTGCGCAATACGAAAAATTATATAACAAGTTACTTGGAGTAGCAAAGCAGAAATACAATGGGGGAAAAATAGCCTCCTCCTCAAATAAAACAAAAGCAACGTGGAACATTATTAATAATGAATTGAAACCTAGGCAAAGACATGCTAACCTTTCCTTGAAAGTTGATGGTATCAAAATCGAAAATAGCAAGGAAATATCTAATAGTTTTAATAACTATTTCACAAACATCCAACTAAAATTGCAAAATGAACACAGAGCTACAAATATTAGTCCTGTACACATACCCCAACGACCTAACACTTGGAATGCTAACACACTGTTTTTCACACCTGTCTCTGAAGAAGACATCATAATTGAAATTAAAAGTTTCAAAAGTAAAAGTTCCTGTGGAATAGATGAGGTACCAATGACTCTGCTAAAAAATATAAAGGGGGGGGGGGCTTATTTAATAAAACTGCCTTTGACTTACATTTTCAATAAATGTCTTGCCCAGGGGATTTTTTCTGATAGACTCAAATAAGCAAAAGTAATACTAATACATAAAAAGGTGACGAGGCATTGATGGATAACTACAGACCTATTGCCCTTCGTACGTCCTTTTAATAAATTTTAGAGAAATTGATAGCAAACAAAATGACACAATTCTTAGTAAGAAACGAGGTTATTTCATTGCAGCAGTGTGGCTTTGTAGAGCGCAGATCAACAGAATAAACTATTTACAGTTTTACTGAAAAAATATTAACTTCTTTTGATAAAAAACAATTCTCAACAGGTATATTCGCAGACCTTTCAAAAGCTTTTGATTGTGTCGAGCACAATATTTTATTGCAAAAACTTGAACAGTGTGGAGTAAGAGGCGTAACCAATAATATGTTTCAATCATATCTTGAAGACAGAAAACAGATCACCTCCATAAGATATTATGACAAAAATCACATTACAGATGCTATGTCCAATACCAGAACTACTCGAGTAGGAGTGCCATAGGAATCAATACTGGGACCAATTTTATTCTTAATATTTATTAATGATTTTACAGAACAAATAACAAACGGCTCAGCTATAATGTTTGCGGATGACACAAACATTTTAGTAACTAGTTCAAATAAAGCTGTTCTTGAAGGAAATATAAAACAAACAGTGACTGAGATGCCCAGTTGGTTCCAGTATAATAAATCAATACCTATTAAATGTAAACAAATATGTGGTCATGAATTTCATGCAAAGAAATAAACATACAATGCAGGATGAAAGATGCACAACAATAGAAGAAGACGGGTTACATACAGTAAATAGTACTACATTTCTAGGGCTCATTGTCGACATTAATTTAACATGGACTGAGCATGTTGATAGTGTCTATAAGAAATTGAGTTCATTGTGTTTTGCGGTACATACCTTAAAATAGATTTGTAATAATTATACAATACTTGCATTCTATTTCTCAAATATTCAGTCCATGATCAATTATGGAATCATATTTTGGGGTAAATCGACAAGATGGAAAAAGGCTTTTAGATTACAGAAGAAAATAGCGAGATTAATGAATAATAAGGAAAAATAAGCCATTGTAGGCCGCTATCTATAAATAACAAAATTCCCACTCTTCCATGAATGTATATGTACCGTAGTATTCTTTTTTACATGGAAAACATTAAAATAGTGATATACACCATTACTACTCCAGACAAGCTAATCATCTTCACCTATTCTCCTATAGAACCTCAAAATTTACATCAAATCCATACTATGTTGGGGCAAAACTAATAAATAACCTTCCAGTCATTTAAAGTAATTTAATAATTTACAGAAATTAAAAGAGCTGTTAGATTTTACTTTTTAAATAAGTCCTTCTATTCCGTAGATGAATAAATACATAAAGATAAATTTCTATAATGCAGAACAAGACTGATATAAGTAGACTTCATGTAATACCTTGTGTTTCAATATAATGTAGACTTTACATATTTATACTTTAATATTTATCTGTACATGAATTGTAACAACCTGTACTGCAACCAAATGTAGTCTTAACATGTTTGTACAGCTGCTAGAATTAATAAGTGTACACATTATATTATTTATATGTTATATATTTTTATGTTAATGTAATTGTGTGCAAATATCCATATTGCATAACAAAAATTAAAAATAAATAATAATAATTGACAAGCCCTTTCCATAGTGTATTGGATGAATATGGGATGCAAAAAAAAAAGTGTGCTTCTTGAAACAGCGAATACTCTAGCCGCTACATCACCACGGCCTCCATCGTCTTAAGACGAGAGGAGTTGAAAGGTCTGGTGGTTTGTAACAACCAAAGTGTTGATAGCTAATGAGGGTGAAATATGGCAGATATGGAACAGCACTGAAATGCAAGGGTGGTTCAAAACGGGAAAACCTTGAGAAAACATGCCAGCCAGCAGCATCAATCAGCACAATTCCTATGTGTGAAAATCTGTGAGTAACCTCACAGAGAAACCAACATGGATCACATTCTGCAGCGTGGTTCTGAGATATTGAAACGGAATAGTTTTTAATGTATTCAGAGGAAAATTTCACACTATAAATAATAATGGCACAAGTGTGTAGGTAACAACAAGAAATTTTGTCACAAGTGTGTCTGTGGACCACTTTGGCAGTGGTTAGTACATGTGCGCTTGTTATCGATATCTTTGTGGTGCATGCGTCTTTCACCCATTGTAGTTTAACAATGTATCCTAATCCAATTAAACTACCCAAAGTAACCTAAAATGCTGGCGAATAAGTTTTCATACATATTAAATCTAACCATAGGGTGGTTCCTTTACTATGCCTAAAAGTGTATTTATAGAAATAACATCGTATTGTAGTTTTCTCTGCCAAGGTGAAATTTTTTTACATGTGGGGCTGAATTAAAATTGTGGCTACTGACTGACTAAAGCCTAGGCTACAATCACCGTAGCGTTCCCGTACCATGGAAGTATGAAAATGAACTGGCTACAACCGCAGTAAGAAAACTGTTACGAGACTAATGAGGAACGATCACAAAAAAAAGACAGGCTGTATATGTATCGCGGATATTTTCGAACAGTGTGTTGGCTAACCTGAGATTTATTTTTGTTTATCTACTTATGAAAAAAGTTTCGCGGGAATCGTGTTTTGGGATCTTTAAAGTGTGGTATACATGTAAATAACTGCGTTGACTATTTACATAAACGGAAATTTGAAATGTACCGCAAAATTCATTTAATAACTATGTTCTTGTTATATGCTTGCATTGCACTGATACTCGTGGTTGGAAATGTTGTCTCCTGATTGACCGGCTTAGAATTCGGCGTAGATGAATTGAAAATATTCAATCCTCTTAACGCCGCTACCGCGAGCAGGCCGCCATCTAACACCATTATGTTGTGTTGTAGCTGGTGCCATATACATGTGTGGATTAAATTTTTTTTGTTGTTAATTCTTACGGTGTTTGTAGCCGGGGCTTAAGCCCTTGGTACTAAATCGCACTTTTGGAGAAAGATGCAACACAATTTTTGTAGATATAGGGAATAAAATTATCCATAAATGTCTCCTATACCTCCCCCCTTTTTTTTTCTTCTGAAAAATTTCTAAAATTGATTGTCCAGTGCAGACAATTCAGTAAGAATTTTAATTTCTGTGTTTCAATTATGTGCCAAGGGTAACTTAACCCTGTCCAACATTGTAGATGCAAGAAACGAAATTGTACCCTACAATAAGGGATAAATAAATATAAAATTGTATCATAACAGAGAACTAATGTAATGTAAAGAGAGCGAATAACTAAAACGGGATTTGAATTTATTTACCCGAAACCATTTACTATTGACATTAAATTTGTATGAAGGAGATGAAGTCATATTCGAAACAAACCTCTAGAGTCATTGTCAGTGTTAGAAATGTAGATATAAATGGTAGCAAATCGTTCTTTATTCCTGACTCAGGAACATGTGAACTTTGCCTTCCAGAAATTCAGCTAGGCTGGTGGTGGGTGTTTTGTTGCATTCATTACTGATAGGCAACCTGCGATACATTACACGACAACGGTAGCACGCTTGTTATATTTTATTTAATCATTTATTCAGAAAATAGTTTTCCACAAATCCTGACATATGAGCACAATATCTAAAACACGTGCTTATTGTCGCGCATAACCCAATACTGGTCCGCAGTAAACACACTCACGATCGGTAGTTTTATGAGGAAATTATTTGATTGCACAACTAACACAAACCAATAATTAACTAGTAAAACTTCGCACGTGAACTGTAATGCATATTTATTTATTCATCAGCTTCTTTCTTCAACACGAAATGCTTCGAATGTAACCTTTCTCTCAACGTCATTCTTATGTAAACACGATGTTTTGGGTTAATATCAAGATGGCGACTAGAGTCCATAGTAAATCCACCTATCTCCAGCGGCTTCGCCTACGTCACATGCCGTCTCCTGCATACTCCTAACTCCATGCTGGCCACGGCTGCATACACATCAACAGGCGCACTGAGTGACATGCGCCCGATAAAGTTGGTGACGGTAGATGGAAAGTAGTGCCATATCTTAACGTCGAATAAAAAATGTTAGGTAACTATTTGTGATCATTTAAATTATTTATTTCGCTTTCTGTTTTTAATGCATCAGTGTGTAAAAATTAGCAAATTTACAAAATGTTTACTTGTATAATAATTTCACATTTTCACTTGACCGACACATGACCTAATTCTGAAACTTTTTTAATCGACTTTCTTGAGAACTAAAGAGAGGGGTCTAACACTTCTTTCCGGTGTTACTTTATGTTAACGTTATTACTTTGCTACTGTGCACATTTTCATCATTTTATAGGGTAAAAAACGCCCTTGACTTTTTTTTTTTTTTTGTAAATGTTTTGTCCTTTTCTTGTCAGGTAATAATTTCCTTTAATTCACATGAAAATGTAAAGGAAATTTTTAGGAAACGATAGCAGACGATTTAGTGGAACGGGTCAACTAAAACAAGCAGTATTGTCACTCACAATTCAAACTTCTCGCAGTCAAACCATGGCGGCAATTCCAGCCTCGTGGCCGAGTCGGCAGGAACTTGCGCGCCATCTGTGATGAGGAGTGTAAACTGTTGCTCCACTGACAGCAAGCAGCAGCTGCCATCTGCAAACACATAATGAACTAATATTACCTTCGTACGCCATTTGCATCTTTGCAATCTTGGTTTATTGAAAACTTTGAGAGCGCTGGTTGTCGTAGAGCTAATACTAGTCAAACGACAAACTGAAAACAAACGACGTGGGAGAAGAAAGGAAGACAAAACTAAACTGTCTTGAAACAATACTGAAAAAAAAAAAATGTTTACCAAGAAAACAAGTATTATATAGGCCATTCGAATATTTTCATTCAATAAAATATTTTAAAAATCCTCGCCGACGAAAAAATTAGCGTTCGTTTTAGTTTAACCTATAATTACTTGTTTTTTTTTTTTTTTTTTTTTTTCATGCAGTTAAACTTATTATATTATCCTAATAAGCCTTATAGAAAACTTGTGAGAGTAAAATTTGTAACAGTTTTCCCTAATCCCTAATATCTTTTTGTCTCTACGGTCTCCTTGCTGTCAGGACGAAGTGTGGACTGAAGAAGCGTGGCCTGTGTGGCCTTAATAAAATATATTTATTGACTATTCACTTTAGCATTAATATAGTAATAGTAGCAGTAATAGAATAAATATTTTCAGTTTGTTTGGTACCGGTGACATATTAGTAGATAATCCGTACCGCTCACCACCCTCGTTCGTTTACTTCCCACAAATAAAAAAATTTAGAAAACCTCTTTTCTGTTTAACGAGGATTCTGAGGATCATCCATTTTTGCAGCAGAGTGCGGTTATTTTGTGAAAAACTGTAAGGTAAATTCAGTAGCTGATGTGGCATTCCTACCTCGAAATAAAAGTCAAAGCCAGAAGTAGTTAAACTTACAGAGGCGGTAGAAATTAAGTTATTTCACCAATAATAAACTTCTTAAAAAACACTTTCTTTTACAGTTCTTTCGCCTAAGAAACTCCAAACTTCTCATGAAGAAAATGCATTAACTGCGGTGTCAGTATGTCTAAACGCAGTAGATGAACCACCAAATATTCTTCTAGCATATTTGGTACCAGCGTTTTGCCTGCAACGGCGTTTTGCCAAATGTTCCTGGTATGTGTGATTTTACGCACGCGCCTAGAAGAAGAGGGGAGGTGTTAAGTTTCCTGTGTGTATGCCCAGGAAATGTAGTAACAATGTATCTGGGGGTGGTGGGCGGGCACCCCTTAGCTTATAGTCTGAAGATCTACTTATCTGCCCGTAATGTATTCTTCCCAGAAATGCAAGCGCTGATTTATGTTGCCACTGGCCCTCTCACTATATTCATTCGCCGATCAAGTGAAACTGTGATGTTAGCGAACGAAGGCAGAACTATATTTAATACGTTATCGTTATTTCTTGTAGAAAATGTTTTGCATCATCAACGAAAAAATAAAAAAATTTTCCTATGATGTTGTGAAGCCCCAGTTTATAGCCTATAGTAACAACTTTAAAGAGCTTTCAACTACTTTGGAAAATATGTTTTAATTGTTTTCTTCCATTTTTTCAAACCAAGAAGTATGTTAGTTAAAATAAAAACGTATTGGGAAAATATCTGCAAATAATTTCTGGTACGTAAAAAGTTCAGTGCATGAAACCAACACTTATTTCCACTAGAAGCAATGACTACGTAGACACCAGAGGGATTCTGTCAATGATTTACAAATATGAATCATAACTAGGGCCACCTGTTTCAAGGACTACTTGCTCTCCAAAACACTAGAGCTCAGATACACTTTCGTCATTGGATGATTTTAACTGTCGCGCATTTCAGGTGACTGCCCGCGAATCACAGACGCTCAGTGCCGATTTGTCTAGTCAAGTAAGAAATTGTCTTCCAACAAAGACACGTGGCCAATAACCAAAGGAAAAGTGCACGTATGCCATAGGACACTATGGAGTCGAGCCTTCACTTTTTTTTTTTTGAGAAAAATGGGTGGTAATCTTAACGTAAAAACATATCTGCGAGGCTATGAACATGGGCAGCGGAGGGGGACGCTGCAGTAGAATTGAAACCATTTCAACTCCGAAGATAATACAACAGTAACTTCGACTAAAGGTTGTTCACGATAAAGTGAGCACTTTAAAAATGAACCTTAGAAAAAAGTCACCACCCCTGCATGCATATATTTAACGGGCGCACAGAGAGACATTCGCCCAGTAAAGTTGGTAGCGATGGCTGGAAAGTAGTTCTATATCTTAACGTTGCATAAAAAGTGTTAGGTAGCCATTTGTGATAACTTGAAATTATTTCTTTCACTTTCTGGTTTTTTTTTTTTTTTTATGTACAGAAGTGTAGAAATTAGCAGATTTATATAGTATTTCTTTTCCTTATAATATTACAGTTTAACTTTACAGATGCACGAATAAAGTGATTAGGTCCGTGGCAATGTTAATTTTGTATAAGGCGGGAAAATGGAGTTGAGTGAAGAGATTTAAATGTCTCCTAACATCGAGGTCTACAGGACCGATGATGGTGATTAAGGTGAGCATGGGGCAGCGCCGGTCGATGCCGGTGGTCGGCGGATTTTCTAGGGGATCTCATGTTTTCTCCGTCCCTTGCATTCCGGCGCTCCTTCAATCTCACCTCATTTCAACCTTATCGCTCTCAAGACATCGTTGTAAAGAGCCGCCCAAATTTCTCAATTCAACTCAATAACCACAACTTCGGTATGGTGTAGTTCAGAATTTCCTTGCAGTGACAATTTTCTTTTATCCCAGCGATGGACACTACAAAAAGTTGAAATGGCATGACGACAAAGCAATCACTTCAATACAAACGTACTCATCGGAAGACAGGCTGTTTGATTCTTTGAAAACATTGTCTTGTAACTGATTGGTGGAGACCTGCAAAATTCGCGTTATATTTGGGTATATGTTAAACTTCAAACACGTGTACCTTTCAACACGTTTGTCATTGGACCGTACGTTATGTAACACGCCCTGGGTAAATCTGAGCCAATAAAATGAACGCATCACAATTGTGTGCCCTAATCACGTGCAGCTCAGTCAGAAATGGAGTGAATGCACGTTTTTTGCAGCAGCCAATGGAGAAAAGACGTCGACTCTAGTGCATACAGTACTGTGAAGTTCAACCTGATGTCAAATAAAAACACGGATTTTGCATGTCCCTACTGATTGGTTACACTCTGTCATGATCGATTCTACTGATGATGGCTTCTAGAAAGCTATACACTTGGAGATGAATTGGCTGAGATCTCCCGCCTTTTTGTCAGCGTGTCTAGTGTATTCGTTGTGACGTTAAGTTCTAGATTCTGTAGGGTTGTGTGTGTTCTGTTACTATATTCTTGAACATTAAATAAACTAGTAGAAGGACTAAACAAAATAAATACAAATGGAGTCCTCTCTTTTCCCGGCGAGAATCGGCTATCAAGAACTCGCTGTTAAAGACCGCTTAAATCTCTTCACTCTCACTCTCAGCGAGAATATTTTTGTTCTCTCCGAGAACAGTAAATTTTATGTAATACTTTCTACAGGCTGTTCGCGGTAAAGTGAGCACTTTTCAAAACCGTGATTTAAAGTTCCTTTCAGATTATTTGAATACTTTCGCCAATTGTTGATATAAAATTTGTTATGCGACTAACTAACACAGTGTACACACTAAAAAAAAAAACCATGCATTGTTTTCTGTACGACTAAGAAAACCATTTCTTTGAGGTTGTTATGTTTACAGCAACACAATGTAGCTTTAATTCAAAGAGAAGGTTATGGAAACATAAGTTTGCCGCTAATGAATGTTTTCTTTATATGTATTTGTTTTATGGCAATATCATCTTTCTTTATAGCAAAGAAATAAACATTATTTGAGCTGTTTTTGTTCACAGTAAATAAATACTACTTCGTACCTAAGGTAACAGTTTAAATGTTTTATGTCGTTCATTGCAGTATTCAGTACTTAACTCTAATCCCGATGCAAACGTTCATAAACCAATAAGTATATTCTGCAGTTACGAAACTGCAGCTGAGAAAATTTATAGTCCTCCTGCAGACGTTTAATGAAGTCCGGTGATTCTCCACACCACGAATCACAATTCTTCCCAAGAGGTGGCATTGAATTCTGGCCCATGTTACTACAATAACATGCCTATCAAAAGTAATCCGAACAATCCGAATGCAGAAAGACAAAGTGATCGTGTGGTGCAGGGCGTTGGATTAATAAGAGAAAGTGTGTGGGTTCGAGTCTCAGAGCCGCCTTAGGTTTTTTGTGTGTAATATTTTAATATATTTGTTATTTGTTTTTTTTTTTTTTTTGCAAGATCACAAATTTTCTTTACAGTGTAACTGGCATTACAACATAAACGTCTGCTGAACTACTGTAACGGCAATGCAAGGTTATCGTAGTATTACTAGACTGACTTAATTCTTGTATAGGTTGTTCACGGCAAAGTGAGCACTTTTGAAAACTCTCTAATATGGAATAAATAGTCAATGCATGCATTTTATTGTAACCTTAGACATTAACTTCCGAGTGCGATTGGATATATATACTGTGTTTATTACTTATATGTCAATATTTATTAAAAACAGGTAGTTAAAGGATAAAAAATGTCTGAAAGGAAAAATTAACTAGAGCCTGAAATGTGCTGACTTTACCGTGAACAGCCTATATCGACATCTATGAATAGTAACTGACTATTTCATTGCCGTCATCATACTATAATTAGTATTATCCAAAGAGATGTCGAATATGATCACTTCGTTTTTTTACAATTAAAGTGCTGTAAATAAAGTACAAAAGTATATTTAATTGTTTTAATTTAAAAAGCAGCCCACAATCCCAACATTAACTTGTCTATGTTCAGAGCTTGTAATAACATATAAAGATGTATGTTCGTAAATTTTACATAATAATCGCCCCATGTATGCCGTGTTTAGTTACCTTCTAAAATATGCCATGTACCACAAGCATTTTATACTCCTGCTAACATAAAATTACCTTATTTTTCGTTAGATTGCAGTTCAACCAATATTTTATTTATAAATTATAATGTTTCATTTTTAATAAATATGTATAAAACAGTGAGAAAACATGTGTGTTGGTAACGCCTAGTAAGAAATAGTTCTCATGCAAAAATGTGTTACAACTGAGTGCGCACGAATTCGGTGCGTTGTCCTCTGGTGTAATTTTTTAGATTTAATAGGATGAGGCGGAGGAATATCCTGGAAGTAGAACTTCAGCAGTGCGATGCGAGAGCTTAATGTAAATTCATTTGAGAATCACAACTGACATAAGAAGCACAATTTACCTTGTCGAAATTCAAATAAAAATAAGATCAATCACAGCAGAGCGCAGAATAATATATAGACATACATGAGCGCTGATGCGGCTGTTATTAAAACCTAATAACTTCCGCAGGCGCGACGATCATTTATCGGGACTGACGTTTAAATGGCGATGAAATTAGAGTTGAAAGTTTTCCTAACACGAGGTGTGAATTTCCGATGACTGGAAACAGCACGTGGCCCCTACAGGCCACGGTCCAGTTACCTGTCAGCCGGTTGACCAACCGCGAAGCGTGCGATACAGTTCTGTCCTTCAACTGTCGGAACTAACAGCACTCTTGTACGTAGTACAAGTCTGGATGACGAGCAGGTCAGTCACGGAGAGTGGGTCGAGTGGACACGACCAAACACGACCCAGGACTGCTCACGTCTGAGCAAAAGTTCAGTGCTCCCGTTTCACTGCTCCCTTGGAAGCACAGTTTATAACCATGTGGGTTCCTGACATATTTTATGATCCATTCGCGGTTACTTCGTACTTTTCTGTACCACTGCTGATGTTCTAGTTCCAGGATAGTCCTCCGCCTTATGCTACTGAATCTAGAAAAATTCACCGGAGGATAACGCACCGAATTCGTGCGCACTCAGTTGTAATACATTTTTGTATGGGAACTATTTCTTACTAGGCGTTACCAACACACCAAGTTCTCTAGCTGTTTTATACATATTTATTATAAATGAAACATAATTTACAAATAAAATATTGGTCAAACTGCAATCTAACGAAAAATAAGATAATTTTATCTTAACATGAGTATTAAATGCTTGTGGTACATGGCATATTTTAGGAAGTAACTAAACACGACATACATGGGGTAATTTTTCGAAGGTTTAATTAAAAAAATTGTGAAGAAACCGCGAATAGATTATAGCTCCCAAGTGGTTCATTCTTCCTGATACGGGAGTGACATGAGAACCGTTAAGCCCAGTGCACACGGGCATCTTTCTTGTACAAGAAAGTGAGCACGTTCTTTTACAGCCCGACTTGCATCGTGTGAACGGCCGCCGAGTATTGCACACAAGAACTTTTATATTAGCTAGCGCCTGATAGGGACGATCCTATTTTCACCATCTCTCTTGTACAAGCCGAATGTAAACAAAACATATATTTTGCTGATGCTGGCAATAAGCGGATATGTTAATGTTTTTAATACGATAAAATGTTTAATAGTCCCGCTATTATAAATAATTCTGTGTATGAATTTTAAAATATAGAGAGGTTGTCTTTTTCCTGTGAGTGATTGTAGATGTTCTACATGGTATATATTTAGTACTTGAAATATGTCTTATTGGACTAAATCTTTTATCTTTTTTTTTTGCGGCAGATGCTATTGATAATGCACAAAGTAGACCCACAGCCCCAAAAACTGCTTCCGAATCACACATAGTTGACATCAACCATCCACTTTCTTCCTCACCAGCTAGTGTCGTGTGTAAGGATCACACAATTCCGTGCGTACTAGCTAGTGGGCACTTTAGTGTTCAATTTATTGTTCATCTTTATTTTCTTTTTCTTGTACAAAAAAGATGCACGTGTGTACTAGGCTTTAGCGTTATCGCGATCCTTGTGGTGGCTCCGCCCCTCCTCCTCCGGGTGTTAGTGACGTCATCCTGGGAGGACTACACTCTAAATCTGAATCAGTGAGAATTTCACTGTTCCAAAAAGTTAATAGTGCCTGACAGATTCGACAGTCACTTCAGTGAATTCAGGTGTTGAATTAGTGAAAAATATTTGTTTTACAAGACACATCAATTTTAATCGGAATCACTGTTATCAGAATCCTTGGGTCTGAGTGTTTCTGATCGTACAGAGGGCTGGTTGAGAACCTATCCCATTCTGACCTCTAGGCATTGAAACCATTTTTGGCCTACTTTCCGAAGGAAATATAGGCTTATGAGATCACTTTCCTGTCTGTGTGTCTTTGCGTATGTGTATGTGCATGTATGTGTCACCCCCTTTCAATTTCTGATCGCGTGAACCGAATTTCACCAAACTTGGTACGCATATAGTATTTAGGTTACATTCCACTTGGTACTGAAAGCACTGACCAGTATCATGCCAAAAGGAACGCCATCAGTAAAAATTCGCACTCCAGTAGCACTCAGTACTGGAACCAGGTGGAACACTCGTCAGCGGTTTTCAGCAGGAACAATGGCGTTTGCTATACGCGATAAAGCAATGATAGGCTTAAACATGTTTTTGTAAACAGAGATGGGTAATTTTTCTTTTCATTTTCGTCTGATTCAGACTCATCAATTGATGATGAGATCAAAGAATGTGAATATATGCTTTCCAACTGCAACTTGTGAGTATAGCAACAACATAACTTTCTCGTTATACATCGCCGCCATATTGCGTCGTCTGCTTTTACTGAGAGTGCCTTACCTTCTGCACGTCAGTAGTTTCAGCCGGAAGTATAGTCTCGAACCCAGACGTCACAACTCCATTCCTCCGTTACTGATCAGCGGAATCAGTACCTAAAGGAACGCTCGTCAGTACTGGTCAGCACTTTCAGTGCCAGATGGAATGCGGCCTTAGTAACGACACCAACATTTATAGTTTTCGACAACGTCTGACAATTACTTTCGAAATGGCGGCAATTTTAAAATTTGAGATGATAAGTCATATCTTGGAAACCATTCACCCGATTTAAACCAAATTTTGTATCCTAGCAGAGCACCACGTAAGCATTAAATTTTGAAATGAATATTGTTGTTTGTCGCCATTTTGTAAAAAAAAAAAAGCACCAAATGAATAAATATATATTTTACATTATATTTCGAAAACTATGAAACCAATATTCTCACCCAATTCGGCAGGTAAGTAATACTATGATAGACCAAATAAACGTAAGCAACGGAACTTGATTTGGTGCTTATTTTCAAAATGGTGATTATAAAAATATTTTAGGTCTTGAAAAATATCGGGAAAACAGGAGAACAATATGCAAAGAGACTTGCCATTGACTAATATTCAAATAGGTAGAGGATGGAACAACGTCACACTTATGCAAATAGCTCCACATATACCACACTTATGACCATTCACTTACAAATAGAGACTGAAAAGAACTGGACGCCAAAGTAAGGGCAACATACCTTGCATTAAACGACATACAAACAAAACACTGACACTTCAGAAAAAATAGGAGAAGCAAGCTTCCGTTAACTCTACAAATGAAAGGCTGTCTGTTGGAGAAGTGAAATTTTCATTGAAAATTGCTGAAATTGTTTCAAAATATTTAACTCAAAACTTATATATCGGTGAGACATTAACAGCATTAAAAATAAGTTCACCCTTGTGTCTGTTGTAAACTGATAATACCAATAAGTTATCATGCAGCTTGCAATTTAAAATCTTAAACGTGCCAGAAATTATAGTGTTCTTCAATAAAACGTAGTTCTGAAGCAGTCTAAACACACAAAATATTAAGTTAATTTCACCTCAGGTGCATAAAAGATGTTAATTATAAACAACGAAAATACCTTTGCCGTATTTCAGAAGATATCGCACCTTATTTGCACACAGCCCTCTTTTTTGAGCATCTGCCCAATGCTTCGGCTATAATTCAAATACTGAGCAACATATTTACCTTCGATGCCACCTTAAAACCACTCATATAGACGGATATTACAATAGGGATTGGAACCCTGGCTGTCCTACATAATAACGTCCAGAAAGATGGAGACTAGGTTCATTCATTATGCACAAATATTCACTCATCATTCCAAATGCAAATTATTAAGGAGGTATAGGGTTTATTAATCAGTCACATTCAAAAAGCCCTCTTAAGTATGATGCCACGCGTCACTGCCAATATTAATTATCGGAAGAATATTATCAAAACTTAACAATACAGTGAAAATAATTAAATATTAGATCTGCTACATGAAACATAATGAACAAAAACAGAAAAATCACAATACTGAAGAAATTGCATTAATATCTCATAAAAATAAATATAATGTTAAAATCAGTATGTTAATAAAATAATGTGTCAATTTTGCACGTAACAGTCCATGCCAACTTGAATGTCAATTATATTTAAAATAGTTATACGTCATAGACTATTTGGTATATCTACCATACCATTAAAACAATTTCAACAAAATTTCGTAAACTGAAAGTATCTGTTACAATATTATATATATATATATGCACACACCAACACAACCACTTTTATTGGCAATTTTGGAAGATACCGCCATATGAATAAATAAAGTTATTATAGATATATATCGATAAAATATTAACCGATTCCAACCAAATTTGGAAAACAGGTAGTACTGATACAGATAATGTTAAGTGATATGTTTCAAGCATGTCATACACTTATTTTAAATATGGTGGCCATATTGCCATTCTACCACAGAATACTATATCGTCGAAATGATGTAATCAATTCCAACATAACTTTTGTGCTGACAGTAGATATTACAACTATCAACTATATCCATACGGAGCATCTTTTCGTCCGCCATTTTCCAAGATAGCACCATGCGAATAAGTAGGGTTTTTATATTATATCTCAAGAAACAATTGACTGATTCCTATCAAATTTGACAAACAAGTAGTACTGCAGAAGGTGGTGTAAACCAATATTCTTTAAATAAGTCAGGCACTTATTTTAGAAATGGTGACTATATACATATTTTAGCGTCAGTATATTTTATCAACGAAACAAATTCCCAGTATACTGTCAGTGCATGTTACGACCATCAAATATGTCTATGCAGAGCCTCGTTTCTCTGCCATTTTGTATGATACCACAAAAATAATTTTTTTTTTATCTCATCTCAAGAAACAATCAACCAATTCTTACAAAATTTGGCGAAGATGTGCTTTGATTGGCCATATATAATTTTAGTTTTGTGTGCTATATATACGAAGTTAAGTAATCTATTTTAACTTAACTGTGTATATTGGCAGTAATTATCGAATATGCTCCTGCAATACTTTTTGCCCTCCAGTCATGTAGATCACCACATGAACATTATTGAGGTATTATGACATATCTCGAAGATCACTCAACCAATTCCCACCAAATGTTACACTGTGTAACGCCCACATTTTTCACTATTTCTGCATCTTGTCAACATAATTTATGTATTTCTCACACGTTTAAATTTGTTTATATCTAACACTTGTAATTTTCCGTATGTTGTGGCATATATTATTTATTTACCTTTTTGTCTATTTTCACATGATTAGGATTTTCAATAATTAGATATGCGAATGGCAATGTTCATGTGTAAATGTATTTAATTAGCTAGTTTTATATTTTGTTTGCGTTTTTAATTTAATAATTAATATTAATTTCCTTTTTCACGGTATCAACTGATTGTTAATGTTTCAGGAATATTTTGTACATTTTTATTATATTTCTACGAAACCTTAAATTTTATGGATTAGAGATTTAGGCCGTTTTGGAGTGAACCAGTTTAGATTTACGTAGCGAGCCATTCGATTTGTCAGCAGGTTTAAACCCTGCACCTCTATTGGCGGGAGAGTCCAGCATAAGGTAGGCAGATCCATCTCGGTTAGAATCTCGCTCTCTCTGCCACCATCTTCCGAAGCATCAAGACGTTAGAACAGGACGCCCGTCCAGAAGTTGGATGAGGCCTAGGATTTTAAGATAGGGTGTTCAGTTTTAACAGCTCGCTTTAAGTTTTTATTAGTGTATTAACGTCGAGTAGAGTGTGAAAGAGCTCCTCCGTTTTATTATTAAGCAGCTGTCAAGTAAATAGTCAGGTAGTTAGACGTGGCTACGTTCATGAGCCATGGTAGTGTTCTTCGAGATCAACTCAACAGTAACGTAAGAAGTACAGTACTCAATTTTGTTACTATCTAGTACAGGCAAGATGGCACTTGTTCTAGACGTTTAAACCCGACGCCATGTTGGCTAGGCGTCCGTAGCTTAATCCAGCACATTTTTAATAACCACAAGAAACCCTAGCTAGAGCATAGGTGTTTTAACGGCAGCAGCTAAGCCAGAGGCATAAGTTTATTAGATTTTTGAACTGAGACATTTTTCGTTTAAGAGAGGATTTTTACAGTGTAAGTGTGTCACGCCAGACTTTCATATATGCTAACGACCGTTACGCCCGGCCACTCCCTAACGCCAGTGTAGGTTCTAAATATCTTTTCTTTAATATTGTCGTTGCCATTCAGGGTTGTTTGATTGTTTCATTTTCTAGCATTGATTTTTAAGTGTACACATATTTGAATATTTCTATTGAATAAAAGGATAATTGCTGGACATTACACTATGTCTGACGTGTTTTGTATTTTCATCTCTATATGATTTATTGGTTTGGATCCTCTCCTAATATATGTAAACTGCATCTGAAAGAACATCAAATAGGTTTAAGAGTCTTTGCATGTCAGAATAATTTTCAGCTGATTGGCAAACTGTGGTTTGTCGTGGTGTGTAACAAGGTGAATTGGATACGCAGAAAACGTCTGTAGTCGGAGTCCGCCTGGCTTCGAGCGGACTTGTTACTGAGCTACATGAATAGACTACTAATGCCTCATGCCAAATTTTATAAATATAACCAACAAACTGATGAATGAATGCGATGTGAGAGGGAGGTGCATGAGCTATGAAATTAACCACATATGTACGCAGGTAGAAGTTCATACACACGTCACGTTGGTCGATGAAATACAGTCTTAAACATCATTTCAGTTATTTAATCTTGCTTAATTTAAGCTGGCGCCCTTTACTGAATAATATCACGTGGCAGTACACCAGTTCATTTCCCCTCGACATCAATAGTCATAAATTCAGCCACTCTCCCAACATTAAATTATATATATATGTATATATATATATATATATATATATATATATATATATATATACACACACGCGCGCGCGCGCGCACACACACACATGACGTACAGCATTACACGCACTGGAGGTGCCATAATATGTTAAACACAGTGTTTACTCCTGATTTAAAGGGCTGTTTCAAATGGAACATTTAAACTAATTTGTACCAAATTGTGCACACCATAAATGCTAAAGAAGTCCATGTACAATTTCATGATTTAAATGGGTCTGACAATGATGTTCGAAATGGTGGCATCGTAAATAATTTAGGTAATTTGGCAACATGTATTAAACAATTTAACGAAATTAAACCAAAATTGGTGTGCAGACAGTATAAATTAGAAGCGTCGTATATCGAGTTTCTTTTATTTTATTTTTTTTGATTTTGTACTGTAGCATCAAATAAGAAAATAAAGGTTTTTATGCCATATATTAGCGACCAAACAACCGATTTCCATCAAATACTTCTTACAAGTAGCACTACGGTAGGCCATATTAACTTACATGGTTTTTTTTAAGTAGCTTAGTCACTTATTTTTAAAATTATGGCTCTGTAAATATTTTAGGTTAGTAAACCCTATAATTTGAAGTATTATACTTGATAAATCCTCCATAATGCAGTGCATTGCACGCTAGCTTATTGTATGAGTTTTTCTAGGTTCATTTCCCGGGTAAGGCCTGTGTGTATTTGTAAATGTCTCACTTCTGTTGCATACGTTTCTGGTTTCATTTCTAGTGTTATTACTTTCAAAGAGAAGTCAAGTCCTACCCATCAAATCAGTTTTTAAGAAGTTACTTAAAAATTAATTGCACCCATGTTAAGGAAACTAGGCGTATTGGTTACATCAGTAACGTCTTGTTCAGAATTCATATAAGACAAATTTTAAGAAAATCATGTTTACTTCAGTGCAGTGCTTAAACATCCCGAGGTACATCCGAAGCAAACGAAGATCACTTTTGAACTGAAGTAAAATCTCGGTTAGAGGGAAATTTCTCACTGCAGTCAACGGTTTTGCATACAGGGACTGTGTGTCATTAATCCTCATTTCGGCAATTTGACTGATACTTTAACACTTTGTAGACTATGCCCGAGTGTGACTCAAGCAACGCTAATTTGAAAATTTCTTTGTTGTTCAGAAGAAAACTAGCATGGATGTGCATTCTTTTTTCGGTTAGTGTTTAACACGACCTCACAAGAACACAACAACGCAGTAACAACAATAGAATTTCTTTTTTATAGCCACTCAAAGGAACACGATTGGTTGTAATTACTTTTATATGATAAAGGACATTTGATTGGGGCAATATCCACTCGGCTCTCCATTAGTTGATGACCGACCAATAATGAGCGCTGTGAAGTACAGGATAGTGTCCGTAGTGGTATGGACCAGTAGAAAGATGATGAGTTCTAACACAGACCTAGGTGACTCACTTCTAATTTGTCTTAAGTGCCAACAAACGTGTGCAGACCTCAATGTGTAAAGTTGAAATTTTGAATTTTGGCCCAGCTTTCCGAAGAAACATCGCAATGTGCGGTGGCTCGATCCCGCCGCAGGTACGCGACACAAGTTGGAAGTCCTTGAAGCAGACTCGGGACACTTGAACGCGCGGGACGGCGCGGAACCCACCACCGTGAATCGGCGTTTTGTAAGTCCGCGAGCCACAACCTTGGATGACGATTGTTCCGCCAGGAGCGGAACTAAAACGTCGCCATTGCCAAATTTCTCTGTAAGCCATGAAGGTCCGCTCTTGCTGCGCGGCCGTCATGAGAGTATAATCCACACACGGTTGCTTCAAACTTTTCTAAAGCCCTGCTAAAGTTCAACTTCCAGGATATCCCTCCGCCTTTTGTAAACCAAGATCAACTAAATCTAGAAAATTACATCAGTAGTATAGAAATGTCGATTCGAGAGCAGCCCCCAGTTATCAGAAAACCAACAGTAAATGAAATGCTCGATTCATCAGAAAACATCAACTGCCGATTCGAGCGCAACCGCAAAAAAGTGACTACAAAATTTGCGTTTGGGAGCAGTTGCGAAAAGTGACTACAAAAGTTGCGTTTGGGAGCAACCGCAAAAGGTGGCCACAAAAAGTTGCGTTTGGGTGCATCAATAAAAAAAAGAGCGGCTCAAGAAATTTGAATACGTAAAAAATAAAATGTTGTATATAATAAAGATGAACCAGTTGCTGAATGTATTGAACGGAACCCAACAATTTAAGAACCTTTCCGAACTTACAATTGGACAGTCCTATCTCATAGACCATGCTGAAATAAATGATACATGGTATGGATACAAAGTGGTAATTACTTCTCGAAATTTTAAAGTAACCTTACCAGACAGATATCTTCAGATTTTCAGCGAAAAAGTTTTAAATGATTTTAACCGTGGAGGTATAAATTTTGCATATGATGGAATGGTGGACTGTGGTGCTAAACAAAGGCATTCTATTCGGTTTTTTAAAGAGTAAATGATCGTCGTCATATAGTTAGAAATCAGTTGATTTTTTATTTGTGCTCATGTCTCTATAAAATTTTAATGGTTATCCAATCATTAAAACACAATTATCGCTCTGACATCGGCACTGTGCTACAACATAGTCTAATTAAAAATTTAGATACAAATCTCCAAATTCGACACATTAAAGTAGCCGAAACATTTAATACTTTTTCTAAATCTTTCATTGCACTTTCTATAGAAATATTATTCATCTTTATCACATGAAACTTTAATATTTTAAAAACTATTAACGTTATTATATAATATGATTACTTCCAACCAAAGAAATATCTACAGCTTCATCTCTAATTCCACTGTTCTTTCAGACAAATCAAAGTTAATTAACTTACCTTTTTCATCCCTAATTTCAACTATTATTTCATTAACTTGATTTGTTTGCACTGAGAAAAATAATGGATGAGCTGGTTCGGAATAGATCGTGTCGCCAAATCCAAATGTTGTTCTTGGTTTAAAAGTGACAATTATGCTAGTTTCTCTATGGTAATTTGCATAATGTTTTAATATCATACCATTTGCTTTATTACAGTGTATATTTATTGTTTCAAATGGAGCAAATTTTGGAATTGTATCGCCATAATGGTCCACATTTTCTTTCAGAGTTTTATTTTCTATGAAACCCAAAAGTTTTCCTATTGAACCCCCTTTTCGAAACTCTAAATCAAGCGTACATTTTATTTTCACTCTGTTTGTTCTTTTATCCAGCTCGAAACATATATCATTTCCTTCCCCTCCCATTGAATCTACACTAAAAGAAAAAAATTGCTTTTATAGTTTTTTCTATATCTTTTAAGCTATATTGACCAACTGGAATATCAATTGCTGATTCCGTATCATTATGACATACAAAATATAGCTTATTTCTCCCAGAGATAATGTTATGCGTTAGGTAAGTAGTATAGAACTGAACTAAAGCCTATGAGTGTCCCTCTATCTCTAAAGGATAATGTAGTCTCTTCTTCAAAACTGATTTGTTATCTGTTAGTTTGAATACCTTACTCCTTTATTATATTATTTTAAAAATCTATTAATAAATGAGCAAGAAACATGTATAATGGGATATTAAAATAAGAATACCAGACAAGACTGAATCTACAAAACATCATGGATAATTATTACCTAATAATATTTGATGTTTGATAGTGGGTCCTAGTAACTGTTGAAAAACTACACTTATGATAAATAATTTTATATGTGCTCTGGGATGGTTGGACTTTGGTACTCTCTATGAATGTTCAAAAAGTCTGGACCAACCAAAATATATCAATTAAAAGAAAGATATACATGTAGCATCAAAATTATTTAATGAACCAATAGCATTCTTCTTTCCATCATATGAAGAAATGGTTGATGTAACTGAATGTCATAAAGAGTCTGCAGTTGTTTGCAATGATATCATACTTGAAAATCAAAATTTGGTAAGGGATTACTTTACTCGCGGTAGACACAAAGATACTGATTGTTTCTATTTAGCTCAGACATACTCAAAAGTACCTAAGCAGCTTATAAGAGACAATGCTAAATTTCTTTGCATATTCAGACAAGATGATACAAATCTTAAACATATTCATGGGGTTTTTGTTTTTTCTGATATGTCATTTGAGAAATTTAGGGAGACTTGTTCAAAATGTTGGAATAATGAATATGGTTTTGTTACAATAGATATGACTCGTAAGTTAAATAATGGCAAGTACCGCAATAAAATTAAAAACTTTTTAAATTCTTAGATTATAAGTATGTTTTTAATGGAAGTGTTTCCATTAAAAACCAACATAATCTGATCTTTTTAAAATATTCATATATCATAACTATTTCAATAAACACAACTGTACCTTCGGGTACTTTGTAGGCTTTTGGTATTTTTAAATATTTCATATCATCAGGGTATATATACTTCAAAAGTTTTGTACATGTCAATTTTTTTCCGTTGATATAAGTTGATAACACTTTTATATTTTTCTGGTTTTATTATTATTTCAGCTATAGTTCCATCTCTCATAAAAAATATTCTATATAATTATCAAAGTAAATACTTTTTCTTTTGAAATTTATTTCCCAACCAAACTAATCATGTTAATACTGTTTTTCTGATAGTACTCTAAATTGATTGCGTCCATCGGTGCAATGGGATCTCCCACATGTCTTAGTCTTTTTTGTTCAACATCTATATTATTAACTACTTCCAAGTAAGTAAGATATCCAATTATCTTTTATTTATTGTCAGTGTGGCTATAAAGTCGTTGAACTGTGTGTTGGAAACAGAATCATTAGAACTAATCTTCTCAGTAGTTGTATCATTGTTCCTGTGTTCTTTAATTTGATCTTCAATCCAAGAGCTCGTTAAACATTTCCACATATATCCATTGTTTATTAATAGTGAAATAATTTTTGGAAATTTAAAATTATGTGTAAAGAGATTTTGCACAATTACACACAAATGACCACAAGTTACTTGATTGAAATTTTCAATTCTATCATCGGTAAAATAATATTACTTACGATATATGCTATTAATTGTCGTGGTGGATTTCCGCCAAATGAATCAAAATTATATTTGTTGTTTGCTTTTTTCCAATAGCATACCCAGTGTGTACCAGAGTTTATCGAAACATCTAGATTAACAATCCCACATTCATTATCGAGTGGCGTGTTAATTAGCTCATCAATCATAAATACACACCAGAATTTTTTAATGTTTAATTTTTTAACCATTTGATCAATATCAAAGTTACTGAGTGGAGTTACTTTTTTTTAACATTCTTACCCCACTTAACTTTCTTCAATCCCTTGCCATATTCCTCCATAGCTAAATTATGTCTGCACTGTTCTTCCAATTCTTGGTTTTTCTTCTTGGCATTAATTACTGATGTAGCCATAGATGATGCATCGCCAGCTAACACTCCTAGAGCTCCCAATGCAGCGAAAATTAAGGTTAAAAATTCACCCTTGTGAACTGTCAAACCATTTCCAGTTTTAATTTCTTTGGACATTTTCTTAAGCTGTGAAACTGAAATTGTGATAGTCATCCCTTTGTCCTCCTTTAATTTATTGTTTTTACGATCCAGTTTGTCTTTCGTTAGGAAAGAAACAATATTCAAACCCTTCAGCTAGTCGTTAGGAACTTGAAATACAATGTTTTTTACTTTCATTTATTATAGCAAATATTTTATCATTTTATTTTAATACCCCAGCCAAGCTTACGATTAATATGCATCGCAGATCCAGTAACACCAGCCCACAATGTCTCATTGAGACCAGCATCTGAACTTAATAATCTTTTGAACGCTTTCTTTTATAGTTCTTTGTCAGCTACATGTCATTCAGCTAGATCTTTATTGCGATGATAATCTATATCATGTTCCATTGCAGCCGCATCTAGTGGAATAATGGGTTTTTCACCACGCTCAATTCTCTCTTTTAGTCTGGTACCCGGACCTAAGTACTGATAACCGGGTGCATGCAACGCAAAAGGTAGCAAATTTATTATGTCATTGATTAACCCTTTTCCGTGATGCTCCGACTCCCAAAGAGTATTTGGTATTGTGTTTAATATTCGTATCAGATATGGTATACCTTTTGGATTATTCTCAACAAAGTCAGTAAACTTGCTGTTGAGCATATTAATTATTCCAACTTTTTCAACGTAATAGTTATTTCCAGCATTCTCTTCGCCATAAATAAAAAGAAGTCGATCAATAAGCATCCTAACATCATCCATTCATATGTATTCTTTGGGGAAGGCTGTATATTTATTTATACCTTTCCCCCTTTTAGGTGAGGGACATTTATTTTTAATCGAATCGTAAATAGGTTTAACAATAATTTTCCATTTATTCCCTTTACTCGATTTGGGCGTTCCCAAGTTTGGATCATTTTTTTTTTTCAAATGAGTTCGTATCTGCTAGGATACGACTATAGTGTTCATAGTCGGTTGCAGTGTAGTCGCTTTCTGTTACTTTCTTAATAGTTAGTAATTTCATCAAACCACCGGTTGCAGTGTATGTTCGACTTTTTACAGTACATTCGTCATAGATGAATGTTACTTCGCTATCACCAATATACAATCTACCTTTATCAGCCTTTAGCCCAAAAAATCATCTCTGCAGTCAATTAAGAAATTGGCCACTTTCTTATCAACAAATGTTGTTTTCTAGTTAGTCGACTGTCGGATATATGTTTTCAAATGCCCCAACGCTTCGTCATAGCGTTCATCGTCATCGTCAATGTGTTTAACACAATCGTTATAGCGTTCATCGACATAGCATTCATCATTATAACGTTCATCGCCATGGCGTTCGTCGCCATAGCGTTCATCGTTATAGTGTTCATCACCATAGCGTTCATCGTCATAGCGTTCATCGGTGCCTCTTTTACCAAACAGTTTTCTTTCAAAAGATGTTTCTGTTGGGGTCTGTGGATAGTCTAAATTCTTAACAGCAAGTGGAACAAGTTCTTTTATTAAGTTCTTATTCTCATTTCTTACATGTCCAATTTTGTGCCCCAAATCTTCTATCGTATCTATCAATGGTTGATCGTGTTTTTTATTTTTATCGCATTCATCTTGGCGAAATTTTCTAAAAGTTTTATAAACTTGTCAATTAACAATTCTTCTCTCCATATTCTTCTCTATATTGTTTACATTTTTTATTGCCTCATTTATTATATAAAACAAACAATGATAATTTAAATGTATACTGTCTCAAATGTATAAAAATACACTAAGTTCATATAAACTTACCAATAATAACGAAGTAAGAATTAAATGTTTTTATAAATGTCATGTAACCAATAACTCGCTATTCACTGGTGGTAGTATAAAAAACTATATTGTAAATGAAATTAATAAACCAATGCAAAAAAACTTCCCCAGAAGAACTGTTCTATCTTTTATTATCGATGATCTTTGGCAAGCTGATTTAGTCGAAATGAATTCTGGATCTTTAAAGGAATACATAGAATTAACAAAGGGTTAACTGTGATAGATGTTTTTCTCGAAATATGTATGGGCAATACCAATCAAAGATAAAACTGGTGAAAATGTTACATTAGCATTTAAAACTATTCTGAATGATCGCAAACCCATGCATTTACAAACAGATGAAAATAAAGAATTTTACAATAAATCATTTAAGACATTAATGGCCAACAACAACATAACACACTATTCAACATACAGTGGAAAGACAGCTAGTGTTGTAGAAAGATTTAATAGAACATTGAAGGAGAAAATGTGGAAGATATTTACTATGCAGGGAAACTATAAATGGGTGGCTATATTACCTAAATTAATAAGTCAATACAATAACACTGTTCACAATACAATCGAAATGGAACCCACCAATGTAAATGCAAAGAATGAAAGTTCTATTCTAATCAACATGTATGGAAGAGAAAGAAAAATGGTTAAACCAAAGTTTGCAATAGGAGATAAAGTTCGTATAAGTAAAAGTAAAAATTTGTTTGAAAATGGATATACACCAAATTGATCCACTGAAGTATTTGAGGTCTGTGAAGTATTAGGCACAAAACCCACGATACACAGAATAAAATAATAAAAAAATTAACTTATTAAAGGTATTTTTATGAGCCAGAGCTGCTTAAGACCAAATATGATACAGACTACTTAGTCGAAAAAGTTTTGCGAAGAAAATGTAATTAGCTGCTAATTAAATGGCTAGGTTTTGATAGTAGTCATAATTCTTGGGTTGATAAGAAAAGTTTAGTTGTTAAAGAAATTTGTTTTCTATATAATAAATGGATCAACAAAAAATTGAAAGTTATGAGAGTCAGTCATTTCCGCAATACAACCAAACAAAAAATAATTTGAATAAATACAACAAGCGCATTGAGATTGATATTCCTATTGGCGATGCATTTTCACATCCGAATGAAGCTTATGTTTACCAACAGTATAAGCTAACTAAAAGAGATACAAATACAGATTACGGAATAACTTCAACTATTGATCTTTGTGAGAATTTCTTTCCATTCCAGTTCTCAAGAATAGAGATCTCTAAACATGGTTGTATAATCGAAAGTATTGACAACCCTGGCATCACTTCAACAATGATGCATACACTGCTCGGTTCGGAATCAGAATCAGCATACTTCCAAATGTCGGGGATAGAACTAGGTAAATATGTTAGAAAAGATTAGTATAACGAAATTATCTAAGATATTTGTTTGGGTTTATGAGAGATTGTAATAAAATATTCTGGAAAGGTGGGTACAAGATCACATTCATTCGAAATTCTAATGATGATGTTTCGCTTTACAGAAGACCTCCAAAGAGAGCAGATGGATCTGATAATGTAGATAATATACCAGATGCAGGTAAAATTGTTATTGAGAAATTAAAATTTCTGTGGCCAATTGTTAAATACGATCCTATTTATGGAGACGAAATTAAAGCAAAATTATACAAACACCCCAAAATTCCAATTAGGTTTAGTTATTGGCAATGTCTTGAAAAACCAGTATCTACTAATGCAAACTCATTTCAGTTTGATATAAAAGATCAGTTCAATTCAATCCAATTCGATATGCCAGACTTCGTCATTGTTTGTTTTCAGCATAGCAGAAAAGAAGATCCTGGGCAATTCACACACGGTTCAATGTTTGATTCTTGTTTTGTCAAAAATATTTTTATTAAGAATGGACGGAATGATGTGTTTACCAAAGAGAATTTGAATTTAAACATTGATGATAAAGATGTATATTGCTTACAATGATTTTAGAAATTCAAAGACTAAACTAGATACCCCTTATCGTAATAATGAACTGCGCTTTAACTCTGCATCATTTATTGGAAGAAGACCATTGTATCTTATCGATTGTTCTTACAGAAAAACCACTATTGTAAATGATGAACTAAACTGAAACTTACAGTTAATTTTAATAAACCAATATCGGCTTCAACTATTTGTAATGTGATACTCGTAAGCCACAGAAATCTAATTTATGGTGTTAAAAGTGAAAGAATCACCGAAGTCCAGTAGTGTGCAAACATGTATGGTTATTAGTTTTTAATTGATGGTTATTCATTAAAAACATTTGCTGTTATATAATAGCACTATAAGAGTGTTTTTAAGTAAAATTTAATGTATGGAGATCGTCTCCATTTGCATCACTAGTTTTTTGAACTGATTAAGAATATCTGAGTATGAGGATGGTAATGTAGAACACTTTACATTGAACATTGAAAGATCAAATCTGTCAGCTCTGGTTAACATATTTGTAAACTCACTGAATTCATAGTATGTTGTGTTCTTGAAGAAGTATAATAATCCATTGGTATATCTAAAAGAAGAATCTAACCCAGCTGGTAAGCCCGGAAATTTCTTTGAAATTAAACCCAGAGATTTAGATCTGAATAAGCACTCGTCCAGTTCCATAAAATATATGTCATCATAAAATACAAAAGTGCGACCAGAGTAGGTGTTTACAACTGCTTTTATTTTGGAATTCTGAGGTATTCCCATATCATAAATAACCTTTGGATATCCAGACACAAGTTGCAGACTAGGATATTCAAATATATATACATTTGACTCGATAAACATTACTATTTCCCCCATTGGCCTCTGATAAATCGATGTAAAGCTTTCAAAATTAGCAGGTAAGAAAAACAGCCAGTTAGTGATAAGCTCTGGTTTACTAACTATTTTATCTACTATGTCATATGTCCAAACAAATTTTTTATAAAAAATATACATCACTTGGTTGACTATTAAAAATGTGTTGATTTTTTTTAAGTTACACAAATCTACTTCTTTTGTAGGGAATAATATGTTTGGTTTAGGAGGGGATAACGAATGCACAGATCTTTTAGGTTTACCATATAGATTCTGCACTGCCAAAATATCATCAGTTTGTAATGTTAGTTGCCCTAAGACATAAATTGGATACATAACAGACTCGTAAATATTCGAATGATGTATCCTAATTCATGTCCTATTTCATGCAATAGCACAACGAAAAGATTTATTGTTGTCATGTTTAAGATACCAATCTTCTTCAGCATCAATGTGAATTTCAACTGGTGAGTTATCTGATTTCGGAAAAAAAGCATGAGCCAGCACTCCTCCTCTCCCATCAAATTTGCTATTACATAAAAGCCGAGACTTTTTAAATGTATGGATACTACGTTTGTTTGATATTATTATGTGTGGGTTTTGAGTATCATGTTTAAACATAATGTCAGTATGTTTGGCCCATTTACAAAACACTTCTTGAGTTAGTTGTAGTATGTCATAATTGGCCAACACATAATGCCATTTTATTTCTTTCGTTGTCCATTTGGTAATAGATGTAGAAAAGCTAAATATATCATCTGGTACCCCATATCTAGTAGTTTTGATTAGTGCCAGTGTTTCTTTACTTATTTCGCCACTAATTGTTATATTGTGATACTCTTGGAAAAGTCGGAGAGCATTTAAAACTATTAATGAATTTGCATGTGTAATATCTTTGTCAGATACTTTTAACTATCCAAAATCATTTAAATATTTTATTGTGGAAAGTGTTTGATTTTCGCCTCTGCTGGAGGCTATCAAAATTAAGATGATAATCACAAAGGTAATCATTTTATTATAATTTAAAAATTAATTCGTTCAAGCCTGGTTCGTTGATAAATGTTGTTTGAGGATGTATGTTTTTCGATAGCGCTAAAATGTCTCTATTGGAATTTTGTAGTACCCCCATGGTAGTGTTTTAATGCTATCTTTAAGAATAAATCCTTTATCATCTTCGGGACTTAATGCTTTTTTTCTCATCTCAATCATATAGAGTTCATGTTTCTTACTTCTAATAAAATCCATACTTTTGTACAACACTTTTTTAGCAAACAAACACTTTCTGTAATCACTAAAACTAATCTCATTTCTGACTACAGTGTTTTTCACATCCTTTTCTCTTTTCTTTACACCACCCTCCGCATTTATTGCATACATTTTCGATTTCAAACCAATAAATTCTTCCATTATTTTTCCATTACATTAATCTTTCATTTTGCCAATAATCTTTTGTTAACTAACGGTATACCATATGGATTATCTCTTCTATAATCAGAAGTATCAAAATGATCGACCATTTCATTCATGTCATTGTAGAAGTCTGGTGTTTTTATATAATAGATGTACGAATCAGTATCTTCGTAGCACAGTTCAATATTTTCCCCATACTTTGGCTTCAATATATTATAGTGAAAATCATACATTAAAACTTTTGATAGATCAAGTATACTCATTCCAACATAAATGGGTTTGTTAAAGCATAATTTTGTTTTAATCATATGAACTGCAACCAAAGAGCTAGTAAATATAGTCCTATCTTTAAAGTTCGGTTTAGCCACTAGTTTATCCATTTGCTTATAACTTGTATATCCACTCTGTTTCTAATATTCTCCATTGTTTTTCCAAAAACGGAATTGTTCATTAGCTTGTAGAAATCTTTTTCAAAGTCATTTGTAGAGTTTGTTCGAATATTTGTGTTTAGATCAATATAGGGGTTGAGCCAATCTGATTGATCAAACTCCAAAACTCTATGGATCTTTTTCAACTTCACTCCGAGAGAGAGATATTGCTTAAGATTTACATAGTGTAATACATATTTTTCTTTACCATCCAGATTAGTTAAAAGTTTGGGATTTTTGAACCTTCTGGTATCTTCGTGAAGATCGTGTAGTACATGTGGGTATTCATAATCAACTTCCAATATATACACTTTGCTAGAATCATCTTCTATTTTTGTTACATCTATATTTGTATTTCCCCTCTTAAACCCACCATAGGATAAATACTGGCTCATAGCCCATCCATATAAGTTATAGGCGTCCGGATATGAAAGATAAAAGATGTCCTTTGTGTTATTCATATATTTATTATTTGCTTTAGCAGAACACTTACAACATTGTGAAATTCCACCACGAACACCTTTTTCTATAATCAAAATCATGTCGTAATCTGTTAATAATTCTAGTTCTATTTTAGTATGTTTGAGTATAGCATCCCACGCTAACCCTGGGGCTGTGAAATACCATGCTGGATTAAGCTTATGTTTTGAGACACACATCTCTAAAATTTTCCATTACATCAGACAATATCAATACATCAGATTTGTTATAGAGTTCTGTGTGACTCTTACAGATTTTATGTTGAATTTTTCCCACACCTTTCTCGCAAAATTTGTAATCTTTGTCTGTAATGCCGCATTTATTGAGTTTGTTGTAAAATGCATCTTTGCATGCATGGATATGTCATTTTTTCCTTTAGATGGTAGTTCAACTCTAACACCATCGTGATCTCGACAGTCTTGTTCGTGATCTTTTAGCTTATTTACAGAGTAGAAATGTTGCAAACATCTATCGCATATAAATATTTTGTGACCATTATTTGTTACTTGTGATGTGACAAGTCTATCCAGCAGTAGTGGTCGTTCTTTTCGTCTTTGATATAGAGTAGGTTTATGTGCTTATCCATCTTATTTTTTGTTGTTTTTAATGGACAGATTATATGTTTCTTACCGCCATCTTCTTCTTCATATGGGTATACATTAATAGAAATTCCACTTCTCTTCTCAAAGGTTGGTATGCTATCCAATTTCATTGGAAATTCCAAACCCTTGAGTGCGTCATCAAACTCATGTTCGTAAGCTATGTATGTATTCGCTCTTTGAGGGTCTTTTTGTACGAGATCAACATAAGAACTGCCCTTGAATGGTACATATTTATTTATTCGCACTTCTAGTTTTAAATATTCTGTTGAGTACCCACTGAGATCCCTTTGCTTCGAATGCCCCAATCTCAGCTATGACTTTCGATATCCTGTTAGAATAATATTCTTCTAGATTAGTCGATTTCAGTATAATATAGTTCTTTGTTTTAAAGGAGCTTTCTTCATATACAATATTCTCACCAATTCCCCTTTTGTTCTCAGTGAAGAATTTCATGTTCACTTTGAATGATTTTAAATGTTTACTAATTAGTCCCATAACAGTTTCTTTTACATTGTTTAGGAAATGATTTGAGTATTTGTATGCATTCACATTCTTTAAATCATAAGTCTTGATCCTACTTTGAAATGCTGTTTCGATTCCTTCTACACTGAATATGGGTGTGTACTTATGCGCGTTTCACATTTCACTTGTTTCTCTCGTGGGAACTTCTGTTTTGATATTAAATGATGTGGTACTTTAAAAATTTCCCATGCATTTGTTGGTTCATGTGATTTATTATTTATTGGTGTAAGACCTTGTGCAATCTACTTTTAAGATGGCTTCTTATTAGAGACGGTTTGTAAAAGTGTTTACAAGTTTGACACTTGACATACTTCTCTTGAGATTTCTTCTTCTTTCTTTCCGCAAAAACGTCTTTCGTAAACTTATATTCTTTCCAAACATTACCAATTCCGTTATCCTTTTTCATTGCCAAGGCCGTCATCATATTAGACGTCGATTGATTTTTATTTGTGCTCATTTATTATATACAACATTTTATTTTACGTATTCAAATTTCTTGAGCCACTTTTTTTTTTTTTCTTTTTTTTTTTTTTTTTGCTGATGCACCTAAACGCAACTTTTTGAGCCACTTTTGCAGTTGCTCCCAAACGCAACTTTTGTAGTCACTTTTTTGCGGCTGCGCTCAAATCGGCAGTTGATGTTTTCTGATGGCTCGAGAATTTCATTTACCGTTGGTTTTCTGATAACTAGGGGCCGCGCTCGAATCGTCATTTCTATACTACTTACATCAAAGGACAACGCGCCGAATTCGTGCGCACTCAGTTGTAATAAGATTTTGCATGAGAACTATTTCTTACTAGTCGTTACCAACACACATGTTTTCTCATTGTTTTTATTCGTATTAACTATTTATGAAATGTTACAATTTATAGATAAGATATAACTAAAAAGTTCAATAAAATCAAAAATAAGGTATTTTTATGTTAAGAGAAGTATAAAACACTTATGATACGTGGTGTATTTAGGAAACAACCGAACACGTCATAGATCGGGTAATTTTTTGAATGTTTTATTCAAAAGTTCAAAGAAACCGCGAACAGCCTATACCTAAGATTACATAGGCGAACTCCCGCCACACTAAAGCCAGCTACGTGCTCAAACGTCGTTCTGCGGTCAGCGCCTGGCACGAGTGGGATGGACCAGCGCATATTTTGCGAAATTGTTGTTTGCACGATTACGCGTATCTCAGTAAATAAATATTCTGCAAATACGAGTTTTTGTCAGGAAAGATTAAAAACCATCATCTGTGCCCCTATTTTTTTTACTTTTGTCGTACTAAGTGCAGTATTCTTGAAGAAAAAATTCGTGAAAATGGTCAAATATAGAATTTTTAAAGGTTGTCTATGTAGTTTCCTTGGGCGGCAAAAGAAAAGTACAAAGATACGGGCGTCGTTTAATCTGTGGGCTTTCATCGCGTGTAATAAAACCCCACTGTTGCACATCTAATTTTCACAGTCCAGTCGGACACGAAGCAAGCTCCCAGAGCCTCGCACATCCAATCAGAGAACGGACACACACACGTCAAAGGAACCGCCCTACTATTTCGCCTCTGTGTTCTTATGTACTCTGTGCTGCAGAACTACTGGCCACGAAACCGGTCCTACGGAGGTCTTCGGCACTTGTACTGGCATCGCCAGAAAAAAAAAAGACAATTCTCTACTGAGAAGCATTAAGTGGAAGTTCTAGCTGTTTGATAAAACGTTGTTGCATGCTGACAATATATTATCCACACTGCGATTTTCTGGAAATTTTAATACTATTTTCGTTCAAACGATTTATTCCAGTGGTGATAGCATAATTGTGCTGGATGTCAAAGCAGCTATCTCGTGGCACGTGTTTTAGGAATAATATACACTTGGTATCTATAATAATATTATAAAGAGGCAATGTGAGTTTGATTATTTTTTTATATGTAACGGCTAATCTCGGAAACTACAGGGTCGATTATTATCAATCTTTTACTGTTAGGAAGCTACATTCTTCGAGGTGGACATAGGCTATGTTTAATTTAAAAAAAAAAAATAGTGAGAAATTAAAAAAATTTGTAAACCAAGTCGTAGAAAAATGAGCTACTTGGCTGCCTTCTATGCATGCGCTAATAAAATCATTATTAAAGGTAAATTGAAACAATATTAGAAGACACTGTGTATCTCAATATAAAATAACATCACAAGTGACCGCAAGTAGTCACGGGTCGTCGCAAGTTGTCGCAAGTAGTCGCAGGTAGTAGCAAGTTGTCGCAGGGAGTCACAGGTGGTCACGGGTAGTCACGGGTAGTAACGGGTAGTCATGGTAGTCGCAGGTAGTCTCATGTACTCACGGGTAGTCGCAGGTAGTCACGGGTAGTCACAGGTAGTAGCAGGTAGTCACGAGTAGTCGCAGGTAGTCATGGGTAGTCGGAGGTAGTCGTGGGTAGTCGCAAGTACTCGCAGATAGTCACAGGTATTCGCGGGTAGTCGCAAGTAGGCACGGGTAGTCGCTGGAAGTACATATAACTTGAGCGAAGCGATGGCGGGCTGCTAGTAAATTTATATATAAAGTTTTAAAATATACAAATAGAATTTTTAAATAAAATAAAGTAAATGTGGTGTAAAAATGCCAAAAATACTGCCTAAATACAAATGTAAATATAAATTAACTCGTAGAGACTCACATGTGTACATACAAAAGTCCACGGACACGCTAATAAAATGGCTTTACGCCGACGTTAGACAATCAAAATGACAGTTTGACGGGAACAATGTAATATTTTGAATTCACCACATTTTCTGCTGCACATGTTTTCATTTAGAAAACTTATGGAAATATTTGGTACGAGACAGATTAAATAATGCCAATGTGAACTTTCTTCTGTCATTGCAGATACGCTGTATTTATAATTTTTTTAAGTAATAACTGTCTAGAAGGAATAAGTGATTATCTTGTCCGGGCGACCACAGAGGTGATGAACAAGTCGCAAACGCACAACAACGACTTCAAAATATGCACTAAGCAATTTCTTATGCCAAATTAAGTCATAAAATTTCAAATACTGTGGGCCGGTATCGCCAACAAGGAATAAACTAGGTCCCAGCAAAGCGATGCTTAAGTTTAAGTGGCGCTTAAGGATCTCGAAGTGTTTCACCATTATAAAACTCAGTTTTATAAGCGCGTCTTAGCTGGGCGTTGCTTAAAGAAACACGTTGGAAATATTCTCTTGTTGGTAGTAGCGCATTGTGGTCATGTGACTAAACGAATCAATGAGAATTATTTCAACGAGAGGGGGGAAAAAACTTCTGTAATAAGCATTACGAATCCTAACAAAATATTTGTTTTATAATAAACGATTAAAGCTTTATCGTTCGCCTGACGAATAATAAGAATTAATTAAAACAAATGTCCCTGCATATACGAAAAAGATATGTGTACTCCATTTGTACAACTAATTACGCGTACCAAAATTTATTTATGTTAAAATTAAGTTCGTGAATAGACAAGTGTTTAATTTCTCGAGGCTGATTTATTATCGTGGAAGAGTTGTGTTGCAATTCTGTAATGTTTTATTATCGTTTTGATTAATTATCAGTGCCAAGAAGTGTGATTTTTCGCAGCAAAAGTTACAACGATCTATATTAGGCCTGGGCTGTTTTTTACTAGTCTGAATGTTAATTATTTTATACTTTATCCACTCAGGTAATGTTTTAGACTCTTTAAATATATTTAGGTAGCTTTCATCAAGTATTTATATATTAAACGCTTTATAAAAATAATACGTTAGGTTAATAATGAATTTTCAAAATGAAACTGTTTCTTGTTTATACACTGATTAAATATTCCCTGAACGTAATGTATATTCCGTGTAAAAATTGTATTGCCCTCAAAAACAACACTAGGCCTACATTTACTACAGTCTACAAGGTCATCCCGAAATTTTTACTTTAATATAACTGTTTTACGTACCACATTACTGCTGCGTTTTAAAGATTCGGTTTGGCTTTCATCACTAACCAGAATTGAACTTTCTGAAATTGTGATAGTTCGTTGATAATAACATTGACGATATTCATGTGCAATTTATAAACGCCCAGTGCCCGAATTTTAATTAATATATATCAAAACAAAGTCGAATATATGCAAAACTTGTGCTGCAAATTTGTCATGTGTAGTAAACCGTAGGTGTAAATGCATTATATTATGTCCAGCCTCAAATTCTTTCAAAGTAATCATATATTTTTTGGCCTACATATCGTACATACATGCAGTGTAGTGAAGGCAAACATTTTTTCCATTTATTTCAAATAGATACTTCCGTAACTTATGCGTACTCAATAAATTCATATTTTTTCAATCATCTACCTGCTTTTAGACTCAATTTCCTATGTATATATTGGGTTTGCTTCTTGAAAATACGTGCAAAATGTACATAAACAAATATAAGCCTGCCACGAGCTTTTTTCCCGACCATTGTCATAGGTTTTTCAGCAAATAAAGATTTTCACCCAGACTCAATAACTTTGGTACACAATAATATCTTATTTTTATTTATAAAAAATTTAATTTATAAAACTAAATAATTTGTAGCACATTTGTGGTTATCAACACACAACTTTTTCAGTAGCAGTCATTTTCCTTTTAATTTGTTTACAATGATTTAAGCAGAGCTTTAAAGAGTTAGGCATCCGATTTCGGCTGCCTAAACCAAGAGCTGCTTAAAATATTTTAAGAAGAGCTTAAAGTTGGTGAAACGGTACAAGGCGCTAGGCACAGCGTATTCAGTAGTGCTAAATTTTAAGATGTGTTGGTGTCCTGGTTGGAACATAAATTCTTTAAAACTTTGGAAATTGCTTCTGCGGATAATTTACCGTTTCTCTTTTTGTGCACAGCCGCGTTGCAACTGCAACTCTATCCTTACTCGTTAATATAGGCTGTTCACGGTCAAGTGAGCACTTTTGATGCCCTAGTTATTTTTTCCATTCGGCCATTTTTTTTATCATTTAACCACCTTTTCAAATAAACATTCCTGTGTAAGCAATAAACACAGTGTCTGTATATGCCACTGCACTCGGAAATCAACGTCTAAAGACTAAAATAAAATATTTTTATTGACTGTTATTCAAAATGAGGTTTTCAAAAGTGCTCACTTTACCGTGAATAGTGTAGATTGTGCTACAGAATATTCTTAAATTAAAACCAGTTCTTTAAAAATGATCCTTCCACATTAACGGCACTTAAAGAAATGTTTATTATGTTTCGGAATAGCTAGAACATCGCCCTTGCCGTATTCTTTCCTATACATTTATCCCACGGCGGTAATTTGAATATTTAACCCGCTAATTACCAATTACGGAACAATCTCGGACGGGGAAACCTGTAGGTCCAGGAAGTGAGCTCGCGTTGTAACGGAAACTATTACCCCCTGGCATGCGGCCACAGCTGCCCGGGTAAATCAGGAACACTATAAACAACACGTGTAACAGAGGTATAGTTTAGAAGCTACGGCAACCTCGTCTGGCCGGGACACTAAAATTGGACTGACTCATCTACTAGTTGTTCAAATGTGAAACTTTTTTTTTTTTTTTTTTTTTTTTTTTTTTTTCCCACAACTTGTAATAGCTATTCACGATAAAGTGAGCACTTTATAAATTAACAATAGAAAAAAGTCACTGCCTCTTCCTGCATATATTTTAACGGGCTCACCCAGTAAAGTTGGTAACGATGGCTGGATAGGAGTTCCATATTTTAACGTCGAATAAAAAGTGTTAGGTAACTATCTGTGATAACTTAGAATTATTCCTATTTCGGTTTCTGTTATTTTTAATGCATCGAAGTGTAAAAATAAACAAATTTGTAAAGTATTTACTTTTCTAATAATTTCACACTTTCACTTAACCGACGCATGAATAAAGTGATGAGGTACATGGCAATGTTAACAACCTATAATCACATTTAATTATGTGATAATATTTCTCCTCCAACCGGTCCAAACATGTTCCTCCCACTGGCGTAAATAGCTCACAGCGTTGCATGTAAGTGGCTTAGAGCGGGTTTCACTATCCGATATCGGATCTAAGATCGACACAGAAAACTGTTGCACCATTCGAGTTCAGAGCTGGACTGGATATCGAGATGAAGTTCGAGATCTCGTTCCGAGATCAGCAGCCATCGTCGACAAATGTAGTTTGAAAATACGCCAACAGATAGAACTACGTTCGATTGTTTTCTTGGAAAATAAAAACAACATTATACGTATACTTGAATATTATTCAATAAAATTCGTACAACAATAATTCACTTAAAACAGATAAAAGCTCGCACATCTAGTTATATCTATAGTGAAAAACACGCCTACTTCCATGATGTCATATATTAACGAATCAATAGCAAAATTTGTCTCATACTTAATAGCTATCTCTCCAAGATCGACGAATAGGAGACCCAGAATCAAGAAATTTCGATTGTGCAAAGCATTTTCATTGGAACAAAGATCAAACTGGATTATGGCTCGGAACTAGGATCATTTGATCTCGGATCGGGGGCTACGCTGGTGCAACCGGCACCAAGTCGGAGGGATCACCTTTAATAATTTACTGGCATCAGTGCAATAAATTATGCAGTTATTCGGTTATTATTGCATTGTCGAATGTACGACACCTAACTATTTGTAAAACTTTCTTATTCATTATTTAGAAATTTTCTGTGTATTCTCATGGATTCCCCATGAAGTACGTATTTGAAGAGTGATCGTGAAAAGGCATAGCGCGATTTGAAGCAGATGTTTGCAGAAACTTCTGGAACCTCTCCCAGTCGATAACTATATAAAGAAGATGCTCAATTACAGCAACTGGCTTATGTGTATCACTAACCTCTAAGAACATTACCTTAAGACATTGCGTGCTATGATTATATTTTATTGTTTTTTTCTTTCTATATGTGGTTAAACATTATCTAGATACAACCAAGGCACAAAGAAACCAACTACCGGCACGTTATAAATAAATACAATAACACTGTAAGAAATTCCGAGAGAGTATGAAAATTTAAAATTTTCTATGTTTTGTTCGGTACAAGTAGATTAACTTGATTCAACATCTAACTATTAAATAGTGGTAATGATAACAGCGTTTACGTAGACGGTTGTATTATAATTCACGTTATTTTCTAAGGCGAGTCGTCGTATCGAATTTGCCACATAAACCGTGTAAGCAGAAATATACATCATACATCTCAACGATCTGATCTTTTAAAAAAAGGGTTGGTTCGCAAGTTTATTTGATGTCGACTGTGTTCTGCATGAGTGTGCAGTAGTTGTTTGCATGTGTGGATTGTCATAGTTTTAACAATGTGCTGATTGCAATCACCACACTTCCAGCGTATGTGCGTAACCTGCTAGACGTTGCTATAAATATGACGTATGGTCATATTCACGCAAGAAGGGGCTAGCAGCGTAGCTGAAATGATAAGTATAATGATAGAGCTTCTGTTGTAACTGAGGGGGTTTATTTTAGTCTGCGAAACATGTATAACATTAAGACACAATTGACATGATATTGAATGATTATACGTTCGGGGGGAGCACAGTTAACTGATATTAAATTATGTTACTAATGTGTTACCACGCCATTTTAATTAATTATCTATTATGGACAGTCTCGTCCGTATTCTTGATGTCGGAGGCTGTTTCTAGCTTATTGGTTGACGGCGGTCGGACATACACATGTGATCTTCCCTGGCTGCTGGTCGGATGTGGAAAGACGCCGAGCCCCGCCTTACAGTGGCCTATATCGGTGCGTCGTTTAGGCGTCCATGAACGCGATCGCTGGTTGGTGGAGGGGGGTTTTGCAAGCGGCCTCAATCGGTGGTTGCTGCAATAAGCTGTCGCGATTCCTGGCGTCCTTATTTACTGGAAGTGTTAGGTCAGGTTCAACCGATGATGTTCAGCTAATGTCTGTTCATTTTATTCCGATATGCTAATTTCACGTTCATTTCCGCAGTAAACCGTTTAAGAACCAACATCCTGCCCGCCCTCTTCCGCGGCGTCTCTGTCGATTAGGCCACATAATACTTGAAAATGCATAAGAAAGTAACGCATCAAGAAATTCGAGAGATCATTTTGACGCCAAGTTGGTTTGTTTATTGTTTACTACTGCAAGGAAGTATGCAGGAAATTTTGTTTTGTAATGTTGTAGAAAAAAACTACTTCTCTGTGTATCTCGTCATTGTATTGTAACCAGTCACATTTCTTTCTTCTCTCTGTTAGCACTGGCGTTGTTTATATATATATATATATATATATAATATATATATATATATATATATATATATATATATATATATATATATATATACATATATATATATATAAAATTAGACTTAGGAGTGTTTTTATATATATATTATTAGACTTATAATTTTTTTTTGTTTTTATGTATCGTTTTTTTGAGGCTTTGGGTGTTTTCCTCAAGTAATTGCCACTTTTTTCTGTTTTACAGAACGAATGGTCTTCACTTGTGGCTGGAATGTTGTGTGCTTGTCAAAGATAGTAGGTTATCGTCATTGTCTGTACTTTTGTCACGTTCAATAATAATAAAATCAATCAAATCAAATCTACTTCTGTCGTGCTGTCTGGGCAGCTATTTCGTCGGGGTAAAGTTATCCCGACGCTTTCTATTGGGTATCGGGGCTGTCGTGGATTTACAATGCCACGATGAGCTCGTTCCGACAGTCCGACACATCACATTCTGACCATTTCCGCCACCAAAAGAGGTTCAGTGTTTACAATATCTCGACAGTTGCGATCCGACTAGTGCTGCATGGCTTTCGAAAAATCTTGAAATGGCCAGAAACTTGCTACACATTCTCTTTGGAATCCAAAGAAATCGCACATCATCGTACACTATTTTATTTTGACAATTTTGTAAACGAATTATTTTTGGATTTTAGCAGTTATTTTTCCACGAATATTTATTTTCGTAATTTCAACAGCTTTAACCAGTATCTACAAATAAAAAAGTATTTTTAGTGAGAAATTTACCACAGTAATGAAATCCGCGCGAAATTTTGTTTTGTAAGGTTATGTTTATGTTATATTCTGCTGCGAAGCGAGTCCGACCCGTCCGACGCCCGACGAAAGTAGAAATAAAATCTAATTTTGTGGGCGATTGGAGCTGCTATTTTGTCGGAGTGACCTTACTCCTGATTGGCTGTGGAAAAATTTTCGTCAGTGTCGGGGCTGTTTGTCGTGCCGTGATGTTGCTGTTTGCCGTGCCCACCATGCTGTTGTGAATCCAGCACCAGCGATTGAATATCGATTTAAAAAAAATTGGGGTTGTGGCTGTGTAGGGAATGTGGCCTTACGTCTTAAGTGAGTGCGTTTGCGTTAGTGGGTAATATTTTCTTTGAGATACGGGGATGAAATTTAAGTAACGAGATCGATACTCGTATTCTACGGCTTAAATCGATAGATCTGAACGTTATATTTCGTTTGGCTCCAAAATAAACGCGCTAGCTCCTTCGTACGTTGTTAGATATTCACTGCCGTCATTATTCTCGGAGCACTGATGGCAGAAAAGAAAGGATTTTTGTTTACTTATCTACAATCAGTACTCCGAGAATAACGAACATAGTGAATTTTCTAACAACGTAAGAAGGTGCCAAAATTTGTTATTTACGTCTTGCCGAGCCAAAAATGTGGAAAAATCATATGTGAAACAAGTTATGACAAAAATTATATAAATATACTGCTTTCATGCACGAATTGTCTTAACTCGTCATGCTTGCATCGTAGTCTTATACTGTTATTATTAGATACTAGAAAAGTTCGCGAGTTCAATGACCTACAGGCTAGACTTAAACAGTCTTATGTACGTACAAATATATCGATATCAACT
Source organism: Dryococelus australis (assembly GCA_029891345.1). Taxonomy (NCBI): domain Eukaryota; kingdom Metazoa; phylum Arthropoda; class Insecta; order Phasmatodea; family Phasmatidae; genus Dryococelus; species Dryococelus australis. Next base: position 143,961,239 of record CM056993.1, read on the forward strand.
GCACATTCGTTGTCTGCTGTCACAGTGGAAGGCGATGATTAGGTCAGCGTCCTCCACGAGGTGTCAAACACCGCGTGGACCAATGGCTGAAGTGTTATTAACACACGTGCTTTGAATTCTAGCTTGTCCCGAAATGAATCCGCGAATTTTTCAGGTCTCTAGTTATTATTCACTATAGTATCGGAATGGATTGACCTGCAAACGTTACATCGCAGTTTCCATCCTGGTGACCACCACGTACAGGTCTGATAATGACATATTGGGGTGGGGGGCGATGACTGAGCGGTTAGCCTGCTCGCCTCCCACCTAGGCGAACCGGGCTCGATTCCCTGCCAGGGCCACTCGCCGGATTTTCGCGAGAGGGAATCGTGTCGGACGATTCCGCTGATCGGAGGGGTTTTCTCTGGGATCTCCCGTTTCCCCCACCCTTTCATTCCGGCGCTGCTCCGTGCTCACCTCACTTCACACTCATCGGCTCTCAAGACCGCGATGTTAAGAGCCACCCAAATCTCTTCACTCTCTCACGCTAAAGACGTATTCGCTAACGTAAATATGTGTGAACTCACGGAACTCGCATTCGGGAGGACCCGGGTTCGATTCCCGGTCCGGCCATCCTGATTTCTGTTTTTATATGGTTTCCCGAAGCACTCCAGACGAATGCGTGGATGGGTCCCTAACGAAGGCCATGGCCGATTCCTTCCCCAATCCCTCATCCATGTGCAACTTGCATATGACCTCGCTGTCGACGAGACATTAAGCCCAATTACCTTACATTACCTTGCCATTTATTTAATGAATTAGTAGTTGAGAAGTACGACGTTCTTATTCATACACAAGAGTGTGGGAACTTTCCCCACTGGAGAATAACGTGGGTCAGTCGGAACTTGGCGTCGTGACAACAGATGGAAGCTGCGGTCGGTGGGTCTCACGTGCACGCAATTTACCACCGCGGTCGTGTCTTATTCATGGCACGCTTATCTCTGGACAGGACACGTAGCCTGCGACCAGCATGTTCATTACCGGGCCCGCCGCCCTCTTCAAACAAGCACGCCGCACGAATACCAGATGGACCCCCTCCCTCCTCCTCATTCTCGAAAATAAAAGAAGTGTCGCCCTCTTCGCGCTCCTTGTTGACGACGCGTAAGCTCGTCTTCGCTGCGCATGTCCGCCGCCCACGTGTCGTACGTTCCCAGTGTTGCCAGACGTACCAGAATGTACCATATTTCCACTCTTAGTACCAGGTACCATATTTTTCCTATTCTGGTACGCATATATACCAGTTTTTAGTTGGTTGCAAAAATTGAGACAATGTATTATTTGATATAAAATATTTTGCAAGCTAAAAAATTATATGTTATTACAACTGCTCAATTATATTTTATGTTATATTGTACATGTAGTTTGTTGCCATTCATAATGTTTAATAGGACTTTACTGTTATAAATATTTTAAATATTATTTACATATTTTTATTAGTCTATGAGTGACTACATTCTAAGTGAATTATAATTTTAATTGTATAAAATAGCCACCAGTAAATAAACTGTATGCACCCTGAAAAGAATGCATAGATATAAAATCTAACCAACAGCAATCCAAAACCCGAAGTAAATTTTTTAACTGTTGTTTGAAAATTATGCTCATCTTACTTGGGAATTAAAATTACTGTAACATAATTATAATAGGTGGACGGGCCCCTTCTTTTTATTAGAGTACCAGAATTTTATGAAGATACCTGAATTTTATGAAGATACCTTAATTTTCCGGCGCATTGTACCAGAACACTTTTTCCCCATCTGGCAACACTGCGTTCCAGTCTGAGGAGCGCCTCTTGGCTGGAGGTACAAAAGCGGGGATGCGCTGGCCACGGTCCCCCGCGCTGAGAGGCTTAGCCTCAATGATGATAAATCGGCCATTCAACCCAGTGTACACAAATTTGAACGTTACGCACATGGGTGAAAGAGGCCCTGTAGCGCCACTTCCCTCACCGCAAACACCTCTCTGATTAAACTAGCGCCAACTCCAAATTAAGATTGCTAAATAAAGCTCCTGTCCCCCCCCCCCTTCTCTCTCTCTCTCTCTCTCTCTCTCTCTCTCTCTCTCTCTCTCTCTCTCTCTCTCTCTCTCTCTCTCTCTCTCTCTCTCTCTCTCTCTCTCTCTCTCTCTCTCTCTCTCTCTCCTCTCTCTCTCTCTCTCTCTCTCTCTCTCTCTCCTCCCTCTCTCTCTCTCTCTACTAACAAGAGTATATTACCACACACACACTGGTTCCTGTAGCAATTCTGAATAATGCATGCAACAATTTTGAATTCTTTCCTGTCGGCTGGGTTTCTACGGTGTCTATGCCAGTTTTTTCCCAGTCTCTTCTTAGTTATGGCTTAGGTAGAGGTACACTATAGGGAGGCAGTCATGGGCCCCAATCGCTGGCCATGGCTGCCCAATCCCTCTCTGCCGCGATGCATGTCTCCTTGTATGATTCCCTTCCCTTGTAGGCTTAAGGCCTTCATTCTGAGACGCAATCAGCTCCTGTCCTGCCTTTGGGTTTGCACTTATTACTTAGAATTAAGGCAGAGTAGAAAAAAAAAAAAGAAAAAATTCGTTACGCACGTGTATAGGGTGTTCACGGTGAAGTGAGCACTGTGTTTCGTAACCGTGTTAGTAACAAAGGCAGTAATTCGCATGGGAAAAAAGGTAGCAGTGGCCTTGGTTGATTGCAATACACATGTCAGGAAAAACAAGAAGTTAATTATATAACTAATATGCCTACTTTCCTCAACGTGGGTGCAATTAATTTTGAAGTAACTTCTTAAAAGCTGAGTTGGTCGGTAGGACTTGAGTTCGCTTTGAAAGTAATATCATTAGAAATGAAACCAGAGACGCGTGCAACAATAATGAGACAATTACAAATAGACACGTGCCTTACCCGGGACTTGAACCCAAAAAAAAAAATCTTAAATAAGCTAGCGTGTAATGCACTGCATTATGGAGGTCGGATTCGGAACATCAACTTCGAATTTAATCAGTCTAATAAATCTAATGATAGTGTTCACCAACCTAAAACACTGAGGTCCATCATTTTGAGAGAAAAAAACAAGTGACTGAGCTATTTAAAATATGGAAATTTTCATCGCCTACCATAGTGCTACTTGGATGAAGAATTTTGTGTCAATCGGTTGTTTGGTCCTGAGTTATGCCATAAAAAACTTTATTTTCTTATATGATGCTATTGTACAAAATTTCCAAAATAAAATAGGTTCTGCATACGATGCTTCTAATGTATACCGTCTACATCCAAAATTAGGTTGAACTTGGTTAAATTGTTCAATATAAGTGGCAAACTTGCCTAAATTATTTATGACGCCGCCATTTTGAACGTCGTTGTCTGACTCATTTTAATCATGAAAGTTTACAAGGACTTCTGTAGCATTTATAGTGTGCATAATTTGGTACTAATAAGTTGAAATGTTGCTGTGTAACATTTGGTGGGAATTGGCTGATTGGTACTCGAGATATGCCACAAACCCTCCATAATTTTCATATGGCTATATTCATAAATTGAGGACAAAAAAGTGACGTAGTAGCACAATCGATGATAGTATACTGCCAATATACAAAGTTAAGTGAAGATATATTACATGACTTCATAGTTATAGCATACAAAATTAAAACGAATTTATAGCCGCTATTTTGAATATAAGTGTCATACTTAGAAAATACATTTATTATTATGGCCTACCACAGTACAACATCTTCGACAAATTTTGTAAAAATGAGTTGATTGTTTCCCGAGATACGAAATAATTTTTTTTTTTATTGGTAGAGTTACCTTACAACATGGCAGAGAAATGAGGCTCTACATAGAGAAATTTGATGGTTGTAATATGTACTGCCACCATACAATGATAAGTTGGAATTAGTTTCATTAGCAAAATATACTGAGCTAGAATATTTATATATCCACCTTTTTGAAAGAAAGTGCCTGACCTACATAAAACATACCAGTTTACACCACGTGCTGCAGTACTAATTGTCTGCCAAATTTGGAAGGAATATGTCAGTTTTTTCACGAGATATTACAAAAAAAAACTTTATTTACTCGCATGCCGCTATCTTACAAAATTGCTGACAAAATATTCTCAATCTACATACAGTTGGTAGCTGGGATATCTACTGCCAGTGATCAAAGTTTAGTTGAAATTGATTTCATGGTTTCGGCGATATAGCATTTTAGGCTAAAAATGACTATATGGCCGTCATTTTGAAAATAAGTGTCTGACATGCTTAAAGCATACCACTTAAAATCATCTGCATCAGAACTACTTGGTTGCTAAATTTGGTAGGAATCGGTTAAGTATTTACCGAGTCATGACATAATAACTTTCTATATTCGTGTGGAGCTATTTTTCAAAATGGTCGAAAAAGTGGATTTTTTTTTGTTTATATGATGCTTGTAATAGGTACTTTAAGTGTTCAAAATTTAATCGCAATTGATTAAATTGCATGGCAGATATACAAAGTAAACTTTAGAATTTTTGTAGCTGCCATTTTAAAAATAAGTAACTAATCAAGTTCAATCACTTATGTTTACATGGTCTACCATAGTATTTCTTACACGCCAAATTGGTTTTGAATTGGTTGAATAGTTTTCGAGATATCATGTAAAATATAATTTGTTTTAATTGGTATTATTTTCCAAGCAATATAGTTTATACAGGTTTATGCTCCAACTTCAAGCCACTCAGACTGGATATTAAGGCCTTTTACGAGAACCTAAAGGAAACTTGTGAGAAAAGAAATGACTGTCACTTTCAACTGATAATTGGCGACTTTAATACCAAGATCGGCACTTGTAAGCAAGGTGACTCGGTGGTGGGCAACTATGGGATTGATGAGAGAAATGACAGAGGAAAGAAACTGCTGCAATTCTCTGAACAGTCGAAAATGCCTATAATGAATACGAAAATGAACACGGAGGAGCCCTAACATCAACATTTAAAATGAGATAGACTTTGTTCTTTCGAATACACCTCACATTGTTAAAGATGTCTCATTTCTGAACAAGTTTTACACTGGCAGCGATCACCGACTGGTAAGAGCAAGGATTGACATAAAAATGTACGATCAGAATTAAATAAGCTCATTAGAAATAAGACCATAATTATAAATCTTAAAAACTTGGAGGAAAATAGAGATCAATTTCAACAGTTGCTACAGAGGAAGCTTCCAAAAACAAATGAAGAAGATCTGGCAACAACGTTAGTCACAAGTGCGCAAGAAGTCGGCGGCATCTGTCATAACTACATCCAACAAAGAAAATTCAGCGATAAAACAAGAGACCTATAAAAAAAGAGGATGGAAATGAAGATTCGATTTGATAATAATATGATAGAGTATTCTCAGCTGTGCAAAACTTTGAGGAAATAAATGAAGGACGATTTAAGGAAGTACAATGAGGACGTCATAAGAAACAATTCAGAGAAGAAAACGAGTTTAAAGAGAGCAAAGCGAAAGCTCATTGTTGGTAAAAAAGCAGATAATAGCAACTGATGGAAATATTGGCAGAGTATTAACAAAGAGGGAATTTCAGACTTTATCAGAAATTTTTATAGTAACCTATATGGCAGTATAGAAGAAACTCCAATATACTCCGACTTCTCTAATGTATCCAAAATGACAGATATACTTCCCTCTGAAGTAAAGTATGCTATAGATAACATGAAAAAAGGGCTGGCTGCTGGCAACAATGGTCTGTCAGTTGATATTGTAAAGCTAGTTGGTGAGGAAACTATCAATCACTTGACTAAATAAAGTCATCTCTTCTTGCATACAGAGTGCATCAATCCCATTAACATGGAAGAATGCTAAGATCATTCTTCTACCCAAAAAAGGAAGTATTCATAACATTAAAAACTATCGCCCCCAATATGCTTGTTGTCTGTGCTGTACAAAGTGTTTACAAAGATCTTATTAAACCGAACTAGTTCCAGCCTTGATTCAGCCCAGCCCATTGAGCAAGCAGTATTCCGCAGCAGTTTTAGCACAATCGACCATATTCTTGCCCTACGAGAAGTAATTAACCGAACAAACGAATACCAGATGCCTTTTTGTGTAGCTTTTGTGGATTTTGAAAAGGCATTCGATTCCATAACTCACAAGGTTGTCCTGCAAGCTTTAACTGAGCAGGGTGTGAACATTGCCTATATCAGAATGCCCCATTACATCTATCACACCTCCTAGCCTTTTTCAGTGTAAGTGAGCCAACTACAGACTTCCGCATTGAAAGAGGTGTTAAGCAAGGTGACCCCATCTCTCTGAAGTTATTTTCAGCTATGTTGGAGATGGCGATGTCAAAATTAGAATCGGCAGAAAAATGAATTATAATTAATGGCAGAAGATTGACTAACTTGAGATACGCAGATGACATTGCACTTTTGGCCAACGACATTCAGGACTAGCGAACCTTGGTTTCTGATCTTGCCTCTGAGTGTAAAGCAGTTGGCCTGAGTATAAATCTTTCGAACACAAAAGTTATGTCCAATAAATGTGTCATGGCGGGGAATATAAAATAATAATATGTCTTTAGAAAACATAAGTGAGTACATTTATCTAGGCCAGCTTGTAAATATGGAAGAAGATGTAAGACCAGAAATGTTCCGTCGCATCAAGCTGGGATGGCAAGCATTTGGAAAACATGCTATTGTTCACAAATCAAATATACCCATAATTATAAAGAAAACAGTTTACGACCAGTGCATTCTTCCAGTGCTGACTTATGGCTACGAGACCTGGACACTCAATGAATTTACAAAAGGAAAACTTAGAACAGCCCAAAGAGCCATGGAAAGGTCAATGCTGGGTTTTACTAGAAAAGACAAGAAAAAAGCAACAGACATCAGATCAGTTACTAAAGTCAAAGACATCTTGGAGAAGACAGCCTCCTTGAAGGGGCAATGGGCCGGCCATGTTGCTCGGACGAAAGAAGAAAGACGTACAAAAACGGTGCTGAAGTGGAGTCCACGAAATCATCGGAGAACAAGATGAAGACCACCAGATTGTTGGGACACAGACATACGCAGGGTTGCAGGAGTTAGCTGGCAGAGAATAGCCCAGGACTGTTCTACCTGGAGAAGACTATTGAAATTCTACCTGGATTCCTAACTCTAAGAGGCAACATCAAATCATGATTGAACTGGCTGATGATGATTTTCCAAGATAGCTTGATAGCAACAAAATCCATTTCGAAATTTAATGCTTAAACATTGTTCTGCTAGCATACAAAATTTGGTTTAAATCGGTTGAATGGTTCCAGAGATATAACATATTACCCCAAATTTTAAAATGGCCACCGTTTTGAAAGTATGTGCCTGGCGTGGTCGAAAACTATAAAAGTCAGGTGTCCTTACCAAATGCTACACATTTATGTACCAAGTTTTATGAAATTAGGGTTAAACGTTCAAAGATTGAAAGAGGGACACACACACGCATATACACACACCAGCACACAGACATTAAAGAGATTTCATAGCATTTTCAAGTTCATTTTTCCGTAGTCGTTTGCCTACGCGAGTCACTGTTATTAGTTTATTGACTGAACAATGGGGCGTTAGTTTTATTCCGAACTGGACAACCAATTTGTTGTTACGTGTGTTTAATATTGGCTATATTTTTCGTACTTTAATTGCCGAAATACAAAAATGTGCATTTGTTTGACATCTATACTTTTCCAAAAAAAAAAATTGAGCTGTTGCCAGGTTATTTTTTCAAGCTAAATATGGCTTCCCTCTAAGAACCGCTTTAGGGAGTATTGTTTACATTTGGAGTAGCCGGCATCTTATTCGTATGGATCACGCAGGACTCGCCTACTCTTCTGAGAAAAGTAGGGCAATCGATATCCACTCTCAAACCGTTTCGATACATGCTAACTACGTGGATATCCATGCTATACGTCGTTCCCACGAATTATATAAAAATATATGGCGACATAGATCAAGTATCGGGGAAGTTGAAACAAACGCCGTCTCTAATAACCTCGCTGTCTACTTCACGTTGAGCCCAATCGGCTGTTCACGGTGAAGTGAGCACTTTCGAAAGCCATCTCGCTTGGAAAAACAGTCAATAACTATATTTTATTTTAGCCTTTGACGTTAACTTCAAGGTGAGGTGGAATTTCGCGAAAAGATTTCACGACCAGTTGTATTTCATAACACTTCAACTCGGATCACGTTTCTCGATTGGATGATCTAGGTGGTACGCGTCTAAAGTGTGTGCTCGCGAATCACAGACGTACAGGATCGGAGTTACGTAAGTCTGATTGGCCAGTTAAGTTCGAAAATGTTTTCTCATAAAGATTCGTGGCCAATAAGCAAATCAAAACTGCTGGTTCGCCGGTAAGCTATTGAAGTGTAGTATGTATAGAAATATTTTTGCGAAATTCGTGTGTCCCTACGAATCACGTAGGAGCCGTGCCGATGTTGCCTAATTCCAAGTGGTCCTGTCAAATATGAAAATACTGCTTTTGGATGCTTATAGTGTTGAAGTCTACCGTGTACTCATAATTTTTTTCGCGAAAATTCACTAGCTCTAGGTATGACTCTTCGTACAGAACCAGTAACAATCGGCTGGAAATACAATGACAGAATCATGCACGAACCCCAAGGTTGGAAGAGCTTCTCAATGCACCAGCAGCCAATAAATCAACTAAATTAATGTCGGGTCCATACTATAGGTAGGAATAGGACGAATTCATTTCAGGGCAAGATAGAATTCAAACATGTGTGCACTGAAGTTGACTTTGCAATTGAATCACAGTTTATTAGACACGCCCTGGGCGAATCTCAGCCAATAACAGACTTGAAAGGAAAGAAGTAACGAATCCCGTACTGCCAGGTGTGGTGTAACACTGGCTACTCTCTGAATCAGCAGCCAATGAACAAACAGACTGAGATTCGTGTATACACAGGACTGCGGAGTATAGCCTACAGGTTATTGAACTGGCGAAATTTTCATATCTGTAACTACTATAAGGCCTACCAAATGTCCAATATCGAAAATAGTCAGTATGGGAATATTGCCCATTTCTCTTTTCTTCAATATTGTAATGTGGGATATGAAACAAAATATTTCAAAACAATGTAGTCATTGTACTGTTACAAATTGCTAAAGGAGTATTTAATTCGTGAGGGACGGAGGTCTTGATGTAATAAAAGAGCTTAATTAAATTTCCTAGTTTATTTCAACTACAATGGTATAAAAATACATACAGCTATTGTATATTTACCAAATACAACTGCCTCTTCCTATCATCAACACATCATATTATCAGTGAGCACAATTTGTATGCTAATATAAATTATGACAAGTCGTACAGCTGTATTTTTAATACCAGTCACTTAGTTTTAACTCATTGAGTCATTGATTACAAACATACGGTCAAAATGTCCGCTACCATACGTTTACATCATTCCAAATATCCGTCGGGGTCGCGGGGGTTTAGTGGTTAAACAACTCGCCTCCCACCCAGGCGAACTGAGTTCGATTCCTGTATTTTCGCATGTGGGATTCGTGCCTGACGATGCCACAGGTGGGCGGGTTTTCTCGATGATCTCCCGTTTCCCCTACCCTTGCATTCTGCCTTGTATTCCGGCGTTGCTCGATATCACCTCACTTCACCCTCTCATCGGATCTCAATACCTTGATGTTAAGAACCGCCTAAATTTCTTCACTCTTCAAATGTCCGTCACTGACGAAGCAAATGCCAATTTCTTACATTGCAGCCACAAAGTATTTAAGTATATTTTCTTTGCCTAGCCAGCCTTAAGTTGAACCATTCGTGCACGACTTTCCACCCTTACTAGTGTGCCCTTTCTGGGAAATGCAGGGGTTAAAGTTATCCTTTACTTTTACTGATTTTCCTAATGTTTTTAATCTGGCTTATGGCTTTCTGTTGTAGGAACACGTCATTTTGTGTTACATTCTCCTCCATTTATCACATGTATTTCACCACGTAAGTGGATTGTAATTTCTGTCTATTTTTACCCATCAGATGTTGCCCTTGGTGCCTGAAATATGAAAGTGGCGTGACCAAATCCAAATCCAAATCCAAATCATACAGCTGTGTTGATAGTTTTACCTTCATCATCACTTTAAGGACTGCTCGCCCTGTACCAGTAACTTCCCTGCAGCCATACTGTCGGTTATAATCCGTTTGTGGCATCCATGAAGATAATTAGACGTTCTGTCTCCATCATTTTGCCCATCATCGGTAATAATATTAATGGTCGACACGATTTGGGACTTGTAGGATATTTTTCTCCAACTTTGTAGAGAACTCTTAGAATACCTTTTACCCATATTCTTGGGAAATATCCTCATTTCAGTCCAGCGTTGATTATGTTTAGTAGATCTTGTGTTGTTCGAGAATAAACTCTTTTAATAATAGCTAATATTAGTTTGACTTTCTATTTACAGGCTAGGATCTTATATACAAATCCCCATGGGTCTTCATTCTCCTTTATATTACAATCTTTCTCCAGGAATTCTACTTCTTTGCTTTTATTATTTTCATGTATTTCCGCCTTTTTGTTTTGTATTACTCTGCTATTATTTCTCACTGTCTTCGTCTGGTTGCCTTTTAAGATTTCTTCTTACCTTTCTGACCTGCTTTCTAAGTTTTTCTAATTCACCTTCCAACCAGTTATTTAGTGGAACTCCTGGTGCTGAGGTTAGTGGAACTTTGTCACATGTCTCCTGGAATAATCTTGTTAGGTATTCTGCTCTCTGGTGCAGATCTTCTGAAGTTTCAGCTCTGCACGTACTTAAGCATGAAGTAGTGAGATAGCCATTTATTCCCCGAGCTCCAGCCGCACAAGCCAGCAAAATGGCGTCGCTGCCCGGCAGTTTGTCGGAACACCGTTCTCCAATCAGCGGCTGGCAACCTACTATTCAGCCTGCAGTCCATCCAATACGGTACCTTACGCAGCACGGAGTAGCCAATAGGACACAAGGCCGTCCCCAGAACCTCGCGCAGCCAGCAGGGAATGGGTACGCCCCCAACAAAAGGAACCACGACACCCCCTCAGGGGCCGTGGTGGCTGAGCGGTTAGACTGTTCTCCGCCTCCCACCAAGACGAACCGGGTTCAATCCCCGGCCGGGTAACTCCCGGATTTTCGCAAGTGGGGATCGTTCCGAACGATGCCGCAGGTCGGGAGGGTTTTCTCGGGGATCTCCCCCCGGCTACTTGCATTCCGGCGCTGCTCCATTCTCACCTCAGTCCACTCTCATCGGCTCTCAAGACCTCATTGTTAAGAGCCACCCAAATCTCTCTCAACCCTTTCGTCTCTGTGTATTTATCTACTCTGTGGTCGAGCTGGTCAGTCGCAGTCTTCACTGTCTCGATAGTAGCACACTGCACTAGCTGGTCATTGCGCCTCCGCCCAACGTCTCCCGACTCTCCTACGCTCTAAACCTGGAACAGTGAGAACCGAGCCAAATAAGTGAAAATAGTAACAATTGAACTACTGATAATCAGTGCCTGATAACTAATTGATATAATAAATGAATTTCTCTGATTTATTTTTGATTCCTACTGGATGTCGAGAATTCCACTGTTATAAGTCACTTGTTCCCAGTTAAATTGCTTGATTTGCCGGTCGGCAGTAGCTTATCAACTGACTTTCAGTGAATTGTTATTTCATTGATTGATATCTCCGATTCGGGCTTGGAGTGTACGTCGTCACACGCATGTGGCCCTAATGGGCATTCAAAACCGATTTTATAGAGGTGTATCGTGGTTTTTATAACCCGAGGCGACCTGGCCCAGAGTGTTTTCCGCACTTTGAGTTGCGCCGAGGGAGGTGACGACCAGAAAATTCGCGCAGTGGCTCCCAATTCGTCCGACTCCTCCAGTGGACTCCGGTGACGTCAGCCCCGGAGGCGTTATCGCAGCCAAGGTGGTGGCTATACCTCCCCTCCATCGGGTAACGATGACGTCATCCTGAGGGACTACCGTTAGGTCCACCTATTGGGAGAAGGTGGGAGAGAGAGAGAGAGAGAGAGAGAGAGAGAGAGAGAGAGAGAGAGAGAGAGAGAGAGAGAGAGAGCATGACGCTAAGGCGAAGCGACAGCACGCAACAATAAATGTAGAGGTAGTGAAATTTCACGAAAAGATTTCAAGACAAGTTATATTGCGAAACACTGTAGGGTCGCTTACCTATCTTGATTGGCTGAATTACTTTTTGACACGTGTTAACTGTCTGCACACGAATCACGTAGGAGCCGTGACGATGTGCCGAATTCTGAGCGGCCCAGTAAAATATGAAAATGTATTCTCAAGCAGACAGCAACTAATGGCAATAAACAAACTACTTGTGGGTACTTATAGTATTGAAGTCTATCCTGTACTAGAGTTTTATCACGAAAGATAACTAGCTCTAAATATATGTATCGTGAGTAAATTTGCATAAATACTTCTACAGAAAGTGGTTTGCAATGCATGACGGTTACATCGATGTGGGCGCGCCCATTCACTGATTTGGCTACGCGTACATATCATTGACCATAATTTTACATATAATGCAGGATGCTGTAAATAAATTAACCTTCTCGGAAATTTTTTAAAGGATTTCTAGTAATGTACGTCACAGAACACTCAAGAATACAGAAGTGAAACAGCCGCATACACCACGCGCTCTAACAGTACGCGCCAGCAAAATAGCGACCGGCCAGCAAAATGCGGGAAATCCGTTCGCCGAACGGCTCCTGGTAAGGTTGGACTCACAACCATCCGTCGCATCCGTCAGTCGCTCGTCCGTCAGGCGGTCACGTGATCTTCAACAAATTGCAGGGCAACTTTTTTTCTATCTGTCAAACCGTCAAATATATCTCAAAATTTAACTTTTGATAACATTTTCATTGATAGTGAAGCAGTTGCAGAGTGCCACTGTATCTTAATAATAAATGGCTAATCGGATCATAATGCACAAATATTAGTTATTTCTTCCGTAAAATTGTCCTCCCAAAGCATTTCTTATAAGAAAATACGAAATTTTTCGCTGGAAAATGTCTTACTATTCAAAAGTGAGCTCAGCAGGGAGCAATGGTCAACATTGTATACTTATACCAAAGTAAATGAAAAATTCTACTCTTTTCTTAACCAAGTTCTCCATTGTTTTGAAAAATGTTTCCCATCCAGACTGACCCACAGTAATACAAATCCAAAGAAAAAATTATGGCTCACCAAAGGAATAAAAATTTCCTGCGAAAACAAAAGAAATCTGTACAAGGCCGCCAGAACCAGCAGCAACCCTGACATAATGAATCACCACAGGAAATACTGTAAAACTTTGAGTAAGGTAATAAACTCTGCAGAAAATGACTTTCTCTTTAAGTTCATTCAGGATAAAAAAAAAAAAAAAAAAAAAAACAGGAAGAACAGAGCAATGTCCAGTTGTAAATCTAAAAGTAAACAACTGCATATCCTCAGACCCTAAATTAGTAGCAGATACATTTAATTCATACTACTTAAATGTAGAAAACATGGTTAACAAAATTATTATACAAGATATAAACCAGGGAAAGCTAGGTAACTCCGTGATATATAGAATGAGCTCTGCCACGCCGTAGCTTAAACTCCAAACGGGTTTAGGATTTTCCAGCATATGGCAGAAGCATCCAGGAGTCTCTTAATCTCGCGCTCTCCATGTCTGTACAACTGTATGATGAAGTTCTACGAATTTATTCTCTCCGCGGAGCAGCGTGTACGGGACAGTTACTGGCCATGAAAACGGTAGTGTACAATTTCATATCTCAGAAACAAACTTCCCGGTGTATACATTTCATATTAGCACCAGTTAACGGTAATATAAATATAATTAACGTATAAAATTGACTGGAAGCAGTGCGGCCTGTTTAAGGTGTGGCAGCTTAGCAATATAATGGTTTTTCTTAGGTTTTGGGATTTTTTCCTTCACGCTTCGCGTTGACATGCCGCCGAAGCGGAATAAACCAGGACGCTCCTACACGTCTGAAAGCCTGAAAGAAGCGTTGCTGTTGGTGAAAGATGAACTGAAGTGAAGTTAGCTTCGAATCCCAGATTCGAATTTGCCTTGACAATTTTTTTCTATAGACATACAGAAATCGCATTTTGTACCCCAAACCTGTAATAAAGTTGTATGTTTAAGGAGTTTCAAATTTAAAACCCTTAATTGCACATGTTATGGAACTATACTACGTTAGTAACACCTAGCTGGAATAATAAAATATGCATCGACATTGAAGGGAGAGTTCATGAATTTCATGATAACGCTATTGAAACATCGCATTTTGCGCTCCAAACCTGTTATTAGGTGGCATGTTTAGGGCTCTCAAATTAACAACCATTAATTATTCGAAGCTAACTTAACTTCAGTGAAGGATGAAGGATGAACATTGTACAAGGCTAGTAAACGTTTTAGTGACCTATGGAGTCCACTTAAGGATTATTGCACCAAATTTCTAGCAGATCCAGATAGTGCAATCTTGCAAAAATTGGAAACCCTTTGTTATGCCGCCTGAAATTGAACTAAGACAGTGAACTGCATAAAAATGATGCATTCGTTAGGCTTTGGGCTTACAGTTAACCAGGTCAGGCTTGCTGAAGCTGCAGGACTCAACACCCTTTCTCTTCAGATAAGCGCAAAAATGTTGTTTGTGTAAATTTATTTTGAAAATTTTAATATTTTTACCATTTGTGAACTATGTTTTGCAGTGTGATTTTTCGTTATGGTCTGTCAGATGTAGGCTACCAGGCCTTCATTACTATGATATGTACAATTTCATTGCATTAAAGAATATTTTTCACAGTCAATATATTTAGTGGTAAACGCCATTCTATCACGGAGTAACTTGAATACTATCACGTAGTAACTAGAATATCACGGAGTTACCTACTTTTACTACCAAATTTCGTTATTCAATAACTGGGAGAAAACATCGCTGTTTTCGATATGTTTGTATGAAACTGTACGTAAAGAATCCCTCTATCTCGTGAAACAAAGACAAATAACCATAGCTTAATAACTTCGAAACAGTAACAGAAAACTCTTAGTATCACGGAATTACCTAACTTTACCCCGTATTCCTACTTTACAGTGTACATAATGCCCTGCTATATCTCTTACAAACACAACTTCAAAAGAAGTAGTGAAAACAATAAATTTCTTGCAACCGAAATAATCAAGTGGCTATGATCACATTAACTGTAGGTTATTAAAGGAATGTGCTTTTAAAATCAGTGTTCCATTAAGCCATATTTGTAATACTATCTTCAATACAGGATTTTTTCCAGACGGACTCAAATAGGCTAATGGTAATGCAATTTTCCGACTAACAAATAGCATTCTTAATGCATCTAATAGAATATTTTGCGACCTCACTAAAACATTTGATTGTGTAAATCACAACATACTTACAGAAAAATTAAAGTTTTATGGAGTCTCAGGTACACTCAATTAACTAATAAGCTCATACCTTTCAAACAGCCAAGTGCGGATTAAAGGAAAAATTACTTCATTCTACTCTGAACAAGGAAAAATCAAACATGGGGTCCCACAAGGATCAATATTGGGCCCCGTATTCTTCCTAGTTCATATAAATGACCTTCCATGTGCCTTAACCTCAGAAACTACACCAATTTTGTTTGCAGATGATACTAGCATCTTAGTCTCTGGAGACTCAATAAATGATCTTATGCAAAAAACCGACACAACATTTAGAGCTAAATGCATGGTTTACTGCAAACAAATTAAATCTCAACCTAGATAAAACATATCTTGACTTTCCTCACAAAGAACAGAAAAAACACTAATTCATATGTTAGTACTAACAGAGACAAAATTAATGAAACAGCAGTGACTTAAGTTTCTTGGCTTAAAAGTAGACAATTTACTAAACTGGAAATCTCACATTGCGTATTTTTTACCTAAACTAAGTTCAGTATGTTTCGCCCTGCGGGGTGTTGCAGAGGTCTTTAACAGAAATACCACAAAGATGGTATATTTAGC
Organism: Dryococelus australis; assembly: GCA_029891345.1. NCBI lineage: Eukaryota > Metazoa > Arthropoda > Insecta > Phasmatodea > Phasmatidae > Dryococelus > Dryococelus australis. The sequence goes on from CM056993.1 coordinate 143,977,274, forward strand.
ATATTTTCATTACATCATGTGTTATGGTATAATTTTTTGGGGTAATTCCACTGACAGTAAAAAAGTGTTTCGCATGCAAAAGAGATCTACAAGAATAATTAATGGTAAAAGAATGTCAGACTCACGTACACCTCTTTTCAAGAGCTCAAATATTATTAACAGTTGCATGTGAGTACATGTTTTCAGTACTCATATTCATGTCCAAAAATAGTAATTTATTTCAGAAAATGAGTCCTTTCATAAGCATGACACTAGAATAATAAAAACACACATGGCTTCATGTAACTTAAAACTAGTCCAGAAAGGGCCATCCTACCTTGGTAGCCAACTTTTCAATAAATTACCACAGCACCTTCAGGAAATTTGCTTCTCTAACCAAAAACTCATTTAAAAAAAAACAGCTTAAAGAATTTTTTTATTGAATGTGCATTTCAAGATGAACACCTAAACTACGAAAATTGAGAAATTACTGTATAACATTTCAGTGTACACATTTTTTGTTCCGGTTTTTCTCGTTCCCTTTATCTTCTGTTTCAGTAAAACGACGACGCGAATACGCAGTTTGAAATAAAATGTAAGGCGGGGAAATATGTTTATTTTTCTTGGTAGTAAATTCAGGGATTTAAAACATAAATAATTATTCAGTATAAATTTTTATCACATAAAAAATATTTCCCCAAAATGTTTCTCTCTTGAAAGTGTATTTCGAACCAAAAGATATCTTCTACGAAAGAAAGATCGCGATGTTAAGTTGTCGCGCTGAAATTCTGCCGGACAGAACTATGGACGGACGAAAGATTGTTGTGAGTCGATTTCAAATTACGGGCGAACAAAAACAGACGGATGACTGACTGACGGACGTGCGACTGACGGTTGCGACGGTTGGTTTCACACCCAGGTTAAGCCCAGCTTAATTTGGGTGTGAAACCAGCAGAGCCCAGCCATTCTTTGTTTGCATTGTACGATTGCAAAGACCAGAATCACATCAGCACAAGAGAGGGAGGAAAGGGGAAAAAAAGAGTGAAAGTGAGGCCATCAACTTTAAGAGCGCTAGTAATGGGAAACGCGTTTGCCGTTTTAAGAGCCGCGTAACACACACTTGAGTTCAATGACGTGTCTAGAGACGGTAACTCTAGTAGCCCCCCCCCCACCTTTTTTTTGCCCTCCCCCCCCCTCACACACACACACACGCCCACCCTCTACAGCCCACAAACCCACAAACAAGACAATTTCTGAGAGCACTCGCTGACCCCGGCTTGCTTTGTGTTGCGACACAGGCAGGCGCGCGAGAGAGTGAAAACGGCCGTTGTGTTTGCGGCGCGACATCAGGAAGGAAGCAGGTAGAGCAGGTAGAGCAGGCAGGCAGGCGTTCGCTTTCACCTCGGGGAATATTTACACGTGTAGGCGCTCACGCACGGTCGTTACAACGCAGCCGTGACCTTCCGGTGTCGGGCGGGCGCCTATACCCGCGGACGCCTTTCCTAGAACACACGGGGCTGCGATATCTCAACGTCAAACCACCGCCCTCTTCCACCTCCTGGATAATTTGTCACATTTGATAAAAATGTTAAAATATAGGGCCTATAGGTAGAGACCTGAAAAATTCGCGGATTCATTTCAGAACGAGCTAGTATTTAAAATATGTGTTTTTATTATAACTTTAGCCATTGGGCCACACGGTGTATAACACCTCCTGAAGAACACTTGCCCAATAGTCGCCTTCCACTGTGGTAGCAGACAACCAGTGTGTAGTTAATATAGGTATATTTGTACATTATGGCAGTAGAGTCTAGCCCGCAGGTCATTGAAATCGCGAATTTTTCAGGTCTCTACCTATAGGCTATTCCCAGTAAGCGAACGCTTTTGAAAAGCCTCATTTGGAATAATAGCCAATACAAGTATTTTATTTTAGCCTTAGAAGTTAATATCCGAGTACGGTTGAATATGTTAATTACTTACATGTCAATTTTTATTTAAAAATGTTGTTAAAGGGTACAAAATGGCTGAAAGTAAAAAATAACTAGGGCGTCAAAGGTGCTCACTTTACCGTGAACAGCATATAGCTACCTGTCATTGGTTTTTTTCTTTAACTAAACACTGAGGGGAAGGCTTGCAGTAACGCTGGCAGCCCCGACATCTTATTGTGAGCGTAACAGTTATATTGATTACATTTTAAGTAGATTTATAAGTAAGAAGAGGCACAATAGTAGCATATTTATTTACGCTACATGGTATAAAAGTATATAGAAGATTTCGGCTGGTCGAAGTTGGAAAGAAAAATATATTTTTAAAAAACTAAAGTATAAAGTATGAAAAAAAACTGAGCAATATAAAAACTTACTTCATGTTTTTAGGTATTTTAATTTATAAATTAAACGCATGTGGTTCCGCATTAACCCCTTTACACTTCAGCTGAAGTATAATCGCAGTCACAGAACCGTAAGAATGCAGCAGTAAAACAGCCGCTTACATCGCGAACTCCAGCCACGCATGCCACCAAGAGAGCTTCACTGGCCAGCAAGATGGCGGAGCACCGCTCGCCAACCAGCACCTAGTGGTTCACCAGCCAGCTGGCAGCCCAGCCAGTGGGAAGTCTTTAGCAATGCGCACTTACCAACAGGGCACCCGGAGCTTTGAGTATTTGTAAGATGTCCTTTGTATTTTCACTACTGTTAGTTTCGATTTCGTGTTAGATTTGCCTTCTCAGTCAAAATGCAGGTGTAACCTATAGCTTGCAGTAACTGTGGTCTTGCTATATACGGCTGTCTGACAGTATACTATAGGCTGTTCACAGTATAAAGTGAGCACTTTTTAAGGCACTTATAAATGTTTCCTTTCATCCCATTTCCATCTTCCTACTGCTTTTTAATATAAACATTGCTATGTGACCAATTAACACGGTGTATATATTTCACCACCATCAAAATTCAATGCATAAGGCTGCAATAAGATATATATTTATTAGCGGTTAATGCCTGTTGTGAGGGCCTTAAAAAAAGCTCACTTTATTGTGCACAGCCTATATGGCTAGGGTGGTAGGCTATTGACTAGTGTGACGTGGGAAAACCCGACTTTGTTCGCTGCAGTCCCACTTCCCGCCGCCATCTCAACGTCTTAGTCTGAGCCAGTCCATAGGGCTACGTATGCTCCGCGCGCTTAGTATTTCTCTGCCCGCTAGTAAAGAGCATGGTTCCTACAGGCTGTTCACGGTAAAATAAACACTTTTGAAAGCCCTGCTTAAGATCTACCTGTATGCCCGTTGTGGTTTTTTTTTTCTTCGCCTTATTGCCATGAGTCTCCTCACTTTATTCATGCGTCGGTCAGGTGAAACTGTGATATTATTATAAAATAAAAAATTTTTCAAATCTGACATTTTTTTAAATCTTCGATGCATTAAAAAAAGAGAAAGTGAAGGAAATAATTTAATTTATCACAAATGGGTTACCTAATACTTTTTTTTCGACGTTAAGATATGGAACTACCGACCACCGATTGTTATCATCTTTACTAGGCACATTATATCACTCACTGCACTTGTTAAAATATATATGGCTTTAGTAGCAGTGATATTTTTCTTAGGTTGATTTTAAAAGTGCTCACTTTATCGTGAACGGCCTATAGTTGCAGTTATCACCCCAAGTGTCCGCTCTGTGTATTTTGCAGGATGGTGCTAAATCTACCGATGGCAGCCTATTCCCTTTCTTCCCTGTAATTTCTGCAACTTAAAAAAAAACATAGTAAGCCTCACGCGAAACATGGATGTAGCTAATTTTTTTTTTCCAAAGAAACGAGATAGTTCAATCATAACACAGCAGAGCTTCTGGCTTGTGCCTTGAAACGAAAACCAAACGTGAAAAGATGTTGATCATCGATTACGAAAGGAATAGCCCATTTTTCGTATTTGAGATTTTTTTTGACAGTAAAATTTATCTACACAAAAATTTTCTTCATTTGATATTATATAGTAACCTGCTGTATAGAACAACACGAAACCATAAAAAAAAAAAAACTTTTTGGCAATTTCTACATTGTTATTTGACTAATTTTAGCGCTTTCTAAAGACGGCGCTCGGTGCAGTTCCGCCACTCGAACCACCCAACAGTCTACACAGTCAGCAGGTGAACACTCCGCGAGTTAGAGCCCTCACTAAGCAGTCTATAAATTAAACATAAAAAATCCCCTAAAACTGTGAAATTCGACTACAAACCATACAGGACTGTTACACTATAATCTCTCAGAATTAATAACGCCCACCTGAACACAGAGGGAATACGACATAGAGAACGCATGCCAGCTGCACACCAATCAAATTCCGGGTTCTTTCTACCCCTGTAATTATCAAAATCGCGTGGTTAAGACTTAAAATTGGCACTTTACTCTCTCAAAGTTTCATTACTACTGAGATGTCGTTAGTTTATGCCAGGTGGGTTTCTTGGAAAACAAAATTTGAGCTACGTCCACGTCATTTCTCGAACATGTAATTGTGACAAATCCGACGACAATTTACAAGCTGATATTGATACCATGCGCTAAAGACTAATATGCCTACCCTCGTTCTTGATCTGTTAACTAAACGGTGATTTCTAGTTATTTTCATATGAACACCGCCACTACGATACACTTTTTCTGAGTTTATTACAACTATTACCTAGTGAAACCACCAAATTTCAATTTTAGTACACTGAGAAGAATAGTTGTGGCGGTTACAAAGTGTTTTGTTGCAATTCACCATGCCAAACATTTTTGTGGCGAACAACATTTTTCGTAGCTACCACAAAATAAATTTTTATTGGCCACAAAAGTGACAACTGAGAAATTTTGTGTTCACCACGAAAAAATTTGGCAGGGCGAATAGCAACAAAACAGTCTGTGGCCGTCACAAAATATTTTTTTCTGTGACGTATCATTTCTTTGGGTGAAACGAACGATCCAGCTTTCGAGTATAGCGAAGTGAAAATTTCCTGCGTCAACCACTGCCCGGTTTTGAAACTAGATAAAAATAACTTGCAAGGATTGGACTAAAAACAAAACAAGCTAAAGAAGATTAATAAGAGACCAGGGAAATCCTCAAATGACCTTTATAAGCCGAGTCGTCTGTATATTCGAGCAGCTGTAATTTATTCAACAGCTGTTGCCACAGTATGGAGCCTGTTCCATCCCGAACTGAATTGTGTTTAGGCTTTCGTTTTGTGGTGGGTTTATGTTTTTGTTTAATTTTCAGGGCATCAAAGCAAGTTGTAGACCGATCGCGAAAGTATAGCTAAAGGTACAAGTATTTGAAGACTAGCCTGCCCTCAAATGAGACTTAGAAATTTTTTCAGGCATTTTTTCATCATTTAGCAAAAAATCAGAGTGCGGGATGGCTTTCAATACTTTGTACAGACACTTGCAAGTAGTATACTCTGTTGTTACTGGCTGCTGTATCCTTAAGACGACACTGCCTGCTATCTAGCGGCGTCGCTCGAGACTCTGTTACTGCAAGATAGAACTTCCGTGTTTACTCACCTCTCACTTAGGTGAACCGGGTTCGATTCCCGGCAGAGTCGCTCCCGGATTTCCGCGTTCGGGAATCGTGCCAGACGATGTCGCTAGTCGGCATGTTTTCTCGGGGATCTCCCGTTTCCCACGCCCTTGCATTCCAGCGTACTCGCGTCAATCACCCTCATCGCCTGGGAAGACTATCTCTTCACTCACTTCACTCGCCCCCCCCCCCCCCCCCGCCAAACTCTGTCTTATTAGTGGCTGTCAGAAAAAAGAGCCCGTTTTATTCCATACTGAGCTGCCCATGTTCTAACCATTTTTCCCAAGTAGTTCATTTACATGTCACTAAATTACCTCCACCACAGAACAGGCTATTCGCAGTAAAGTGAGCACTTAAAAAAACCCTTACCTTAGGAATAAGTCAGTAAATTTATTTTATTTTAACCTTAGACGTTAACTTCGGAGTACGGTGGAATATACACACTGTGGTTATTACTTACATGGGAATATTTATTTACAAAGGTGGTTATAGGATAAAACATGGCTGAAAGGTAAAAGTAACAAGGGCTTCAAGAATGATCTTTACCGTGAATAGACTATACAAAAAGTTCAATCGTTCCTTACGCCGTGAACTCTAGCGTCACACGCCAGGAAAATGGCGCCTGGTATTTATTTGCCAACCAGTAACCCAGCCAGAGTGTATCTGCGCATCACGTAGTAGCCAGTCAGGCGCGAGGCCCATTTCCATATACTCGCGCCACCAATCAGGGGGCGGGTGGGTTTACTATTAAATACTGAAGAATTAAGATTTGTACTTATGACTCGTTAAGAACAGATAAAATAAATTCTACGTTTTTTTATTTTTCTAGTAACTGTTAAGTCTAGCCAGTCAGAATTGTCGGATGCCAAAGCAGCCGACGTAACCTGGAAAAATGAGCAAGAGATAAAGATTATTTACACATATTTAATTATTTGAGGTTACTGATTTGTAATAATTTTGAAAAACATTTGTTATCTTATAGAAGGGAATGCAGATGCCAACATTGGGCATTTACGTCAATGCATTTGCATGACCTCCAGCGCTTAGTTAAATGAAGAGGTATACAATTAATTGCATACTATTTCACGATATGGCATAACCTAAATCCAAAATGTAAATACAGTTTCCCGCCAACGACAAATGCCACTGGGCTGGGCTCTGAATGGCTACTTCGTCTTGACTTGTACTTAAGATATAAAATATAATAATATCTTAAGTCAAGCCAAGAACGCACACGACAGTCTTAAACCATATACTTCGATACATTGATTCATATTGTGACGGCTATCCCTGCACATCGAACGAAAGTTAAACCGGCGGTGCCATATGAAGTTGAGAAAATGTTGGCCGTTTGGGACGGCTTACCTTCGCTGCGACGGGGGTGTGTTTCATGAGCTCCACACCTCACGTCCGCTGGGCGGGTCTGCTGGTCTGCAAGTGTGGGCGCCGCGGGGATCTTGCCGCCCGTGAAATCTTGGGCTGCCTTCCCCTCCCGTGTACGTCACCTTGACCACGTGACGCCAGCCAGCCTGTCACTTACCACCAGGGTGCCCTTCCATGGACTTCCGGATATCAACGGAGTGAATATCATTTTGTAGTGTTCTAGAAGGTTTTTAAATAAAATCTAAATACAGGTGTCTCGCCCAGGTTCGGGGAGACAGCACAGGGGATTCACTTGGGCAGGAATTGCTGTTCCGTCAAAATTTTAAAGGGAGGGGCTTTCTGCCATTTTTAATTAAGTAAATAATTGTACAGCCATATTTTATATATCATGCAAATTTTGGAAAAGTCATATTTTATATATTATGTAAATCTTTGGGGAAATAACTATTTTTATACTAAATGTAATCAGTAGGAAAATTATGTTTTTATATAGAAATTATTTATGGTGAGATTAGGGAAAAAACTATGCAAATGTTTATATTTTGATACAAAAAGCAGGGCAATGTATATTTCAAAACTTTTTCCCTGGAACCAACACAAATCCCTTTCTTGACATCATTGTGGTGATCTCAGCTGTTTTCCAACTTAAAACACCTACATTCAGGAAGCAGTTGAGACAAAGACCTCATCCTGTGTGTGTTGGTAACACCGTCACAATACCCTAACCACACGGCACACTTATTATGTTAAGTCAATCATAAACACACCCAAAGTAACCACCACTCTGCTTCATATATGTGTAGTTATCTATTCTGCGCCTTCGCCGTGCAGTGCCACAGCTACTTATATGCCAGACAATTTGTTGCTTAAAGTTATTGTTGCACTCAGCCTTCCAACACACGTCACAGATACGAGATATGCCTCAAAAGATTCACCCATTGTTCTTCTACGAAAACCGTGAGTCCTTATCACTAAAGCTATCGCAAGCGGTTCATTACGAGACCCATACACGAGCAGTGCCTGTGTAGTACAGAGAATGTTAGTGACCATTATTAAAGGAAAATAGATGACTTTCGGCCAACGGATTCCAGAAAATTTTAGGGAAAAATAACCGCCATGAAACCGGAATTTTTAAATAATTTTTAACAATATTTAAATATTTTTTTTAGTAGGGAATATATTTTTCGGAAATTTTTTGGAGTTTTTATTTTTTATTTTTTGATTGTTTTGGATTTCAAGGTTAAAGATCGCCGTTTTTAATGTTAATGTCAAAGTCAAGGTCTCATGATCCAAGACTGCCGGCGGGCGACGTCACAAAATGGCGACCGGCCGGCGCCTACGTTCGTAATCTGGAATCCATTATTTTGCAATAAAATATAGCGTTTCGTGCACTCAGGCTTTCCCTTCGACACAGGACGTGCTGCGCTTGAAATCTTAGCTTTACGTCTCTGACAAAAGGCCTCCTAAAAAATCACTTATTGGGGAGGAATACGACGATAATTGTAGTCGGAAATAAGAAGATAGAATCACAGAGTACAGTAGATAAGTAAATAGAAGCAAAATGGCGTGGAGATTCCTTCGACGTAGGCGTATAAGTTCTCTGATTTGCTGTGCGAGGCTCTGGGAACGGGCTTTGTCTGTGATTGGTAACTGCATTCTGCGGAAAGTTACCTGTTAGCTTTTGTTACGAATAAGCTTTTAAGTCAATTCATACCTGAAAGGGGCTATGGGCGTAGCTAAATAATGAGTCATGACTACGTAGAGCATAACAGTATAAGATGGGGTTTATTAAACATAAATAATATGCAATAACTATTTACGCGACTATTGATCGGGGGAGTTTAAACGGAATACCAAACTGCTAATTAGTTATAATAAGTTTTATTACCACACGCCACTACTATTACAATCTAATCCGAAAGTCTCCACCTTACTCATGATTCCGGAGGCTTATTAAGATGGCGTAAGTCGACGGCCGGTCATACCCATCTTCAGTGGTCTTCTAGTTCCAATGGCTCTACGACAAAAAGACCACTGCCCTATATCGGCTGCGTTGTCCCCGTTTACTGGCCAGTGGAGAGAGTTTCTGTGGTTTGCGACGTCGTAACCAATCTCAGCAATCACGGCCCGTGTCCTGGATAAATATGTGAAAGTGTGATCAGGCAGGCCGCTCAGATAAGGCCTCATCACAATTCGTGACAATACACATGCACGGCAACACGTAATGAAAGGAAATTTCCTGGCATGTTTAAACGTACAGTAGTCGACTTACCCCACGGTAAAACTTCGTCTCTAACGATTACGTATTTATGAGTTGAGACGTGAAGAATTCGCTAGCTAATGACGTGAGACTGTACTCCACAGTCGAGTGTACACTCAGAGCTGCTTTCACCTGCTCATTGGCTGCCTCCACAGTGACGAGCCAGTACTATTTCGAACTGGCTTGTCCACGGCAAGACCCCTACACGCTAAGAGATCATTGGCAAATTTACATCAGCGTTACACGTATAGTGAGAAAGCGCGAATGTTAAATTATTTTTTCATATATCCATGGCAGCGCTCCTAGATTTGCTCACAAAAGTGTCAAATTCGTACGGAATTTCGTAACTTAGCTGAACATTGCAACCTGCACTCTAAATCTGAATCAGTGAGAACTTCACTGTTTCAATCAGTCAAACATATCTGACTGATCCAACAGTCACTTAAGTGAATTTAACTGATAAATCAGTGAAAAAATGCGAGATTTCCTTCGTTTAATGATTCAGTGACATTTTCTACTGATTCGACAGTCATTTTTTTTTTCACTGTTTACTAAGTGGTTTATTTTTGACTGATGGATCAGTTAAACATCGTGTAAAAATTGCCGCCAAACAAAGTAAAAAAAAACACCATTAAAGAACATGCATCAAGTGAAATATCAACGAATAAACCAATTAAACCAATAAAATACTTTCCAAAATGTGTTTCGTCATTCAAAACGCCATTTTATTAGGTAATATGAACACATCCTTTCATTCCGTTTTTACGTCTTTCAGTTCGTTTTCATGTAATCGTCACAGGGCTCTATTTGAAGGTTTAAACTACATATAATGCGGTGAAAAGAGTGCACTCATATATAGACACTATTCGTTTTAAGTATCTTAACAGTACTAATTAAACAAAAAACCAAAAGGTTGAGCATACAATTTAAATCTTCACGATTTCACGGCGAAACTATAGGCCAGATCATTTCCTCTCATTATTTATCTTAGCGTGGTAGTGCAGATGGCATCGTAATGGCCAAATGCGAAGTGAAATGTGTGTGTGTGTGTGTGTGTGTGTTCGATCCCGGCCACCTGTAATTTTATTCAATTTTTTTTTCTTTTTTAAATTACGGTAAATTGCACGATATGAATAGTAAACTATAGTGAATATGTTTATTTCACGAAATTATTTGGCTACATTCAATAAAAACAATATTTAATTCTCCACTGTAGTCGGCCATTACTTGTTCAATAAGTGAAATTATTTCACGTCACTAATTCACTTAGTGAAATTTTTTCAATGAAACAATAAGTGGTTTTCCGCTAATTCTAAGAAGAGCCATTTTCACTGATTCGTTAGTTGAATTTCACTGTGAATCGGTGGTCTACCACATATTCGAATTTAGAGTGTAATATGTAGTATTATTTCCATACGATATATATGTTAAAAACTTCCATTAAAGTTAAGGAAGTTTACCAGAATATTTTTTACAGTATAGTTCTCTATTTATTTTTGGCTCAACAGTACTCCACGACTTAACAAGCAAGTCATGATACAACACCGGAAACCACATAAATACATATATGCTAATAGTCTATAGATATGTATCTGTAAGTATTAATCACACCAGACTGTAACCCCGTGATATTTTCCCGAAATAATCTGGGACTTTTATTTTTATTTTTTTTTTTTTCCCCCGCTATTTAGATACTTGCGACTTTACTTGTCACTGACTGACATGGTAAAGGAAGCCATCTGCCTGTATGGCAAGGACAGTCAGGAATCCGTTCCTGCAACAGACAACTTTTGCAACTGGCCTGCCCACAACTGCGGCCTGCAAAGAATCAACTCACCCGAACTATGAGCCCGAATATTATAGGCCATGCACGGTAAAGTGAACATTTTTTAAGGCACAGCTAAATTTTTCCTTTCAGTCAGTTTCTATCTTTACGCCACTTTTTGAAATAAATGTTGCCATAAGACTAATAAACAGAGCATATACATTTCGTCACTCTCAAAAGTTTATGCCTGAGGCTACAATAGAATACATTTATTGGGGGCTAATGCCCGTTGGAAGAGCCTTAAAAAGTGCTCACTTTACTGTGAAGAGCCTTTAAATATAGTCGCGACGTCTTTTCGCGAGAACAAAACCAGCGTGTGTCAATGTCGGGAACACGGCCGACAGTTATAAGTGAATACGTCTGCATTAGCGGGTATAGCTGTTCACGATAAAGTGAGCACTTTTCAAAGTCCTCTCATTTCGAATAATAGTCAGTAAATATATTTTATTTTAGACTTATACGTTAACTTCCCAGTGCGGTGGAATATACACACTGTATTTATTACTCACATGTCAATATTTAACTAAAGGCTGTTCACGATAAAGTGAGCACTTTTGAAATCAACCTTAGGAAAATGTTACAGCTCCTACATTCATATATCTTAACGAGCGCACTGAGTAACAAGCGCCCAGTAAAATTGGTAACGATGGATGGAAAGTAGTTCTATACACTAACGTCGAGTAAAAAGTGTTAGGTAACCATTTGTGATAACTCGAAATTAATTATTTCTCTTTCTGTTTTTTTAATGCATTGAAATGTAAAAATGAGCCGATGTGTAAAATATTTAGATTCTTAATAATTTTACGGTTTAATTTGACCGAAGTATGAATTAAGTGACGAGGCCCATAGCAACGTTAATTTTACATAAGACGGAGGAATACACAACGTGTACACAAGTAAATATTAAGGCAGGACTTTCAAGAGTGCTCATTTTACCATGAATAGCGTATAAAAAGGTGGTTAAAGGATAAAAAATCACTGAAAGGAAAAAAGTAACTAGGGCCTCAAAAGTGCCCACTTTATCGTTAATAGTCTATAGAGGCTGTTCACGGTTAACTGCCTATTTTTCTGAAACCCTGCTTAAGTTCTACCTCCAGAATATTCCTCCGCCTCATGCAGCCTAGAAAATTACACCAAAGGAAAGGAACACCGCATCGGATTCGTGCGCAGTGTAGTATTATTTTCCGTAAGAACTATTTCTTACTAGGCATTACCAACACACCTTCATTCTCCCTGTATTTATTCATATTAATTTCTATAATTGAATATTATATTTTATACAGAGAACATAAGTAAAAGTTAAATTTAACTACAAATAAGTTGTTTTCATATCAACACAAACACCTTTAAGATGTGACATTTTTATAAAACCGCTAATTATTGATTTTTAAAAGTTTTGTTCAAATAGTGTGAAGAAACCACAAATAGAATATAACATTACCTTTTTCGATATGCAAATGAAATTGAAAGTAAAGAAATGGATCCTTGCCTTATAGGCTAAATTTTACAAATCTACTCACGATCTGTTTGTCACAAAAAAAGGTGCGCTAGCAGATCGGAGAAGCGAGACATACCGCCCGGAAATTTTCCTTCAACTCCCAAAATGGTCGCCAACTGCCGAAGGGTCCCTATTCACGCCTCGCGCAAGTGCGGCATAAATTCAAGGTCCCGCTTGCATCGCTGCCATAAACTAGATCGAACGACATAATTTTTGACCTGAATACGTCTTTAAATTGCGACCATAGTTGGAGTAAATACAGAAAATAAGATGATAAAATCGGGGGGTACAGTTTGGCATTGCAGCTACGAATCTATCGTCTACGTTTAAAATTCAGTTACATCACTCAATTGCCAAAGGATCAAAGAATATGTTACGTTGAGGGAGGACTGCGGAGCATCCTGCGTGGCAGAAGGGGGGGGGGGGTGGCGCCCAATTTTGAGTTCATTTTGCCGCGTCTCATAAATTACGCGTCGTATAACTTTTGACTAAGAGAAGCTACGACTCTCGTTTAAGTTTCAATAGCCAGCTCTCGTCAAGGTCAATCGATTGCGTGTATAAAAACATTTGTGTGGCGGGGTTATGGTGAAATTGTATGTGTTTAATGTAAAAAATTAAGAAAACCTAACACGATTTCGGCCTATACTCGTCAAAAAGCCAAGTCGAAATACGGAAATCGTATGCGGTTGCACAGAGCATCTCAGATGCAATAAAGTGATACCCATAAAACCCCATATGATCGAGTGAAACGGTGGGTGCCGGGAACGAAAAAAAAAATGGAGCCCAAGCGCGTCAACGTAGACATATTCAAGCAAAACAAACGGCCGTGTCCCCAACAAAAACCAAATTCAAAACTTACTTCAATTTTTTTTGGAATTAGTCACAAAGTTATAGGGTTGCAATGGATCAACCTACAAACGTTTCATCGCTCTTTCCGCCCTTTTATACCACGCTCTAATTTAGAAACAGTAAGAAACCACTGATTCGCAGTGAAATTCAACTACTCGAATCAGTGAAAATGGCTCCACTGATTGGTTCAGTGAAAAATTTCACTGATTGAATAAGTGACGGCCGAGCGCAGAGGGTAATTAAATGTTGTTTTTATTGAATGTAGCCAAATTATTACGTGAAATAAACACATTTGCAACAGTTTACTATTTATATTGCGAAATTTACCGTAATTTAAAAACGTAAAAAAACTTCGCAGGTGGCCAAGATTAAGTTCACACGCGCTTTCTGTTTCGACATTAACCCGTCACCTTACCATCTGCACTACGAAGCCAAGTTAAATAACAAGAGGGAAATATGTGGCTTATATATATTATCGAAATTGTGATGATTTAAATTGTATGCTCTTACTTTAAGTTTTTGGTTTAATTGGTTCAGATAGGAATGTTAAAACGAATAGTGTTTATGAGTATAGGTTGTTCACGTTAAAGTGAGCACTTTTGAGGCGGAAGTTACATTTTCCTTTCAGCCATATTTTATCGTTTAAACATCTTTTTAGATAAATATTGCCATGTAAGTAATAAACACAGAATGTATTTTCCACGGCACTCAGAAGTTAACGTCTAAGGCCACAATAAAATATATTTTTGACTATTATTCAAAATGAGAGGGCTTTCAAAAGTGCTCATTTTACTGTTAATAGCCTATATACTCTTTTCGCCACATTATATGCAGTTTGAACCTTCAAACAGAGCGTTGTGGTGATTACGTGAAAACTAAATGAAAGCCGTAAAAACGGAATGAAGGCTGAATGTTCATATTACCTCGTAAAACGATGTTTTGAAAGCGAAGCACATTTTAGAAAGTGTTCTTTATTGGTTTTATTGGTTTATTCGTTGTTATTTCACTTTATAGGCTACACAGTGTTTAACGGCCATTTTTAAACGTTGTTTTAGGGCCTTTTTATACGCTCTTTATCTGATCCATCAGTCAAAAATAAATCATTGAAAAACAGTGAAAAAATTACTGATGAATCAGTGGAAAATGTGACTGAATCAATAAGTGAAGGAAATCTGGCATTTTCCCACTGATTCGTCAGTTAAATTCACTTAAGTGACGTGTTAAATTAGTCAGGTACTGTTGACTCATTGAAACAGTGAAATTCTCACTGATTCAGATTTAGAGTGCACGTGTCGAAGTGAGTGAGTGAGCGAAGAGATTTGGGCGGCTCTTAACAGCGAGGTCTTGAGAGCCGACGAGGGTGACTGGGGTGAGTACGCATCAGCCCTGGAATCCCCGGGTTTCCCGAAATCACTCCAGGCGAATGCTGGGATAGTTCCCGACTTCAGGCCACGGCCGGTTCCTGCCGGTTCCTGCGGGTATCAGTGACTTGTCCCGTCTCTAATGAGCTCGCTGTCGAGACGTCAAACCCTACTTAGAGATGAGCTAAACCAGTATTTCTCAGGAACACCCCGTACCTGTTCCTGTTCCCAGTCGATACCTGCGGCTGACACCTGTTATTGAGAATAGCTGTTATGGGTAAGCTGTATGCTAGGCCACGTTGTTCCACAATTTCACCTTGTTCTCGAATACCTGTTATTAGCCATGTACTGGGATGATCTTTTTTGCTACCTGTGAACTTCAAACAAACTTTAATAAACATTTTTTCGTTGCAAAAACAATTATAAAAAAAATCACATTCAAAATGGAAACTGTACGGATGTGGTTTTTAATTAAGTTCAAAAAGAAGTTAAGAATTTTATACGTAATATTCTCGTCCGTAAATACTATTGGGATGCAGTATTGGATACTAACATTAGACGACAGGAACAGGTATGACGAAATGATATCGTACGAGTGTTGAGTAACAAGCGAATACCTGTGATTGTACCTGCTTCGATAACAGGCCGGGAGGATGGCAACAGGTTTTTTTCCCAAAGAGTAAATATGAGGTAGACTGCTAGATCGCTTATTAGCCTTCTGCGCTTGTACCCAACATTGACCTACCCCAAAGGAACATACCTGTCAGTCACATGGTCAACAGTGATGAACGTGTTTGTTTACATCTTAATATTTAAATGACAAGCGCTATTATGAATAAAATACTTTTACCAGTTTCAATTTAATAAAATTACATTACAAATTGATTATAGGCTGTTCACGATAAAATGAGCAGTTTTGAAAGCCCTGCTTAAGATCTACTTGTATGCAAGACGTGTATTCTTCCTCCTTATGTAAAATTAACATTGTCATGGGCTTCATCACTTTATTCATGCTTCAGGCAAGTGAAACTATGAAATTATTACAACAGTAACTATTTTATATTTCTGATAATGTTTACACACTGATGCATTAAAAAAAATAGAAAGGGGAATAAATAATTTGAATTATCACAGATGGTTACCTAACACTTTTTATTCGACGTTGAAATATGGAACTACTTTCCATCTACCGTTACCAACTTTACTGGACGCATGCCACTCAGTGCGTCCGTTGAAGTATATGCATGCCGGGGCAGTGACTTTTTTCTAAGGTTGATTTCAAGAGTGCTCATTTTATTATGAACAGCCTTTAGACAAAGTGTACATACAGCTCAAATCATTTGTTTACAAATTATTTTTCTGACCTAAAATTCAAACCACGCCATTTTCGCTACACGCGTGGCAGTAAAGCAGTACAGTGTTTGGACACGGAGATTGGTTGTGCGCAGCCAGCGAGATCAGTCTACCTCATCTTTAGTATATGATGGCAACAGGTGTACCCAGAAACTAGGGACAGGTATCGACTGTTCTAGCCCAATACCTGTTGCTGAAAACAGGTATTGAAAATAGTCCCCCATCAGACACCCGGTTTCGCAAGGACGTGTCGAGGGAAGGCTCGCAGTGCTAGGCGCTTCGCCGGCAAGTTCCAGGCGAAAGTTTCTTGTGTATGGCCGCCAGTGTTTTACATACCGCGCCACCTCGACTCTCACTTTTATTTGACCGAGTTTCCCGGCAGCTGGAGAGGCATTACCTGCCTGAACCATCGCCGCAAAGGAGCCGCGAGCACTTGGCCTCGACGCCTGCGGAATACATACACACCTCCAGCGCGGCTCGCTCTCCGGCCACGCCGCGCCACGGAGAAGACAACTATAGGCTGTTCACGGTAAAGAGAGCACTTCTGAAATCAACCTTAGAAAAAGTCACTGCCCCTGCCTGCATATATTTTAACATGCCCACTGGGTTACATGCGCCCAGTAAAGTTGGTAACGATGGATGGAAAGTAGTTCCGTATCTTTACGTCGGATAAAATGTGTTAGGCAACCATTTCTGTTCAATTAAATTATTCCTTTCGCTGCCTATTATTCTAATGAACCGAAGAGTATAAATTTGAGGATTTGTAAAATATTTACTTTTTTAATAATTTCATGTTTTTCGCTTGACCGGCGCATTAATAAAGTTATGAGGCCCATGACAATGTTAATCTTACAAAAGGCGGAAGAGTACACAACGTAGGTACATGAAAGTAAATCTTATGCAGGGATTTTAAAAGTGCTCCGTTTACCGTGAATAGTCTATACAGAGAGGTAAAACGGCGTGGCGTTTCCTTTGATGTCGGCGTACGCACGTGTAATTTCGTAGTCACCTAGCCCTGACAAGTACGACACGACTGCCCCGACACGACACATAACTAAACAACCAGTGAAATACAAGATAGATGTGACGTAAACCCGACAAATTCTGTCGTCCGACCAGCGATTTTGGATTATAAATTATTTATATTTTCGTCGTGTCGTGCGGCACGACACACAGAGTGTAAACTTGTTAAATGAAATTGTATGGTTACTTTCCCTAAAATGGCAAATACGCAGCTTTAAAGAAAAAAATGTTGAAAATCACTGTGTGCAACTCTTAGAAATTATAATTTTACCTTCGTATGCATTAGCGACAGTACTTTGTGACCATCATGTACTCCAAATTTCCCGTCTGCCCACCGCCTTTGAAACCAGCGTAATTAATTAGCGCCTTCTAAATGGTTCCGAAAAAATTCTACTCTTCGTGTCACGTCAGTAAACTGTCGGGCTATAAACTCGAGCATCACACTGAAATTATAAACGTTGTGTCGTGGTTGCGGTTTTTGTCGTGTTGTGCTGTGTTTGTCGGGGCTATGTGATTCGTGCTTAACTGGCCCTGTGTCCGACTGGCTGTTGTGTGCTGTCGAACATGCCTTATTGTTAGAGACCTGCAAAAATTGCGTTATCATTTGGGGACGCGTTAAACTTGAAACATATGTACCTTTGCAATACGTTTGTCACTGGACCATACTTTATTTGACACAGTCTGGGTGACTCTGCACCAATAAAGGAACACTTCACAATTGTGTACCACAATCACGTGTAGTTTAGTCAGAGAAGGAGTGTCTTCACATCTATGCAGCAGCCACTGGAGAAACGACGTCGGCTCTAGTGCATACAGTACTGTACAGTTCAGCCTGATGCCAAATAATAACGCAAATTTTGCATGTCCCTTTAAAATTCTAACAAGTTTATCCTTTCATGATTAGATGAACAAGTTGTTTGCAGACCAATCACGAACGTTCTGCCCTATAGTACCAGAATCGTCATTGGCCCGGTGAATTGGGATAGTCTCTTCATACATGCATGACAGCCAAAAAGGAAAGAAAACTGTCGGCATTGTGTAGAGCACGTTGAATCCTAGCAAAAAGTCAACTTTTTCCGTGATAAACCACCATCTCTATAGGCTGTTCAGAGTAAAATTAAAGGGGATGATATTACCCACCACGTTTTTAGAGGTGTGAGATCTCCTTTATGCAAAATACCATTCCCCGGTTTGTTGTTTAATTACAAGTGGTCTATGATATTTTCAACTAAACGCATTTTAAAACTCAAATTATGGATGCGCATTGCTCCCTTAATAACCATATTTTAGGAGATAAGATGTACTTACATTTTCGTAAGGAATCACCTTCCAGAGTTTGTCCCCGTGTTTTAAAAACACGTGATATAGGAGTCCATGGAAGGAGAAAACATAAATGATATAAGTAGAACCACGAATATTTCGTGAATTCATACGGTAGCGATGCAGACTTCAAACACTTGTTCTTTTCCCCACTATTTTGATTGGGCCGCAGTTGTTTAGACACGCCCCGTTTAATTGTGAGCCAGTAAGCAGTAAGAAGCAGCAGTACGAGTGAACGTTGAACAGTCCTGTACAAAGGCCTCACTTGATCGCGGGAACCACTTAACAAACGATAGTGTCTTAAGTGTATATAGGACTGTAAATCCTAACTTGCTACCAAATCAATCCGCGAAATACTCTTGGCTCTATATATAAGTTACTTTATTATTTTTATACCAATATAGAAATTTGCACATCAGATTTGAGAGACGGTTCGTTGGAATTAACAACTCATATGATTAAATAAGAGTTATTTTTATCTTGGCACTCGAAGGATTTACGATGATATTTCAATAACTGTCGGGGAGCCTTTATGTATGTCATATTATAGTTAAACTGCATCAAATGTCTTGCAATTAAACCACGCCTCGTAACGCAGTTGTAGTTTAACCCCGCGATGTTTTGAAACTGAAGGCTGAATTGGATATTCGGATTAGCCTATGGCTAAGGAACGGTGTTTTTCGAGAAAATATTTATGGACACAATCAGAACTTCCTTTGTAATTGGCCACGGGTCCGTGTGAGAAGACATGTTCCTATTTGACTGGGCTAATCGTAATAAAGTACTCCGGCATTGAACGTACATGATTCGCGGACAGACACTTAAGACACGTGACATTTAAAACCATCCAACCACGAAAGTGCATATGAACAAAAGTGTTTTGGAGTGCAACTGATATTGAAATATTTTCACAAAAAAAACACCTGTTCTTACCTATGGCTGCCGGCACGCCCGTTTTGTCATCCCTTTCTGGAGCATCTTTCCAGACCGTGTCCGAAATGACACATTTGTTATTTTGTGATACGTCATTTCGTAAGTTTCAATTCGGACGTTGTCGGCAGTCATTCGTTTAAACCCACGGCAGCGCATTTTTACACTAACAGAAAACAATTTTCGTATCTAAAATTATTACTTAAAACGGACGTAAATTTTCTACAACCATCACTGGGATCCTGCGAATATATTAATAAATATGATAATAATAATTTATGCAATAAAGACTCTGAAAACAATTTGTTGTGAAATATATAAATAAAGCACAACACGTGCTTGCTTTTTAAAACATGTCTAGTGTATTTTATGTACAGTTATTTGTTTAAAAAGAAACGTTTTAATTAGGCATTCGCGTATGATTTTTGAGGTTCAAAAACCAACATGACGCAGATTTTGTCATTTTATATTTTTGCTAACATCCGCTGGATACAAAATACGAAATACCAAATTACCAAACACGTCATCATTATTGTATACAAACTCGGGTCACGTGGTCAGTTTGTCGACATAATTTGTCAGTCCGGACACGACCGCAGACTCCGCGCGAGACCATACAGTAGCATGGATCTCGCAAAATCGCGCAATAGTTATTCCAGTAACAAGAGGGGCGTGGCAACAGCGTGGCGATTGTTGAGATTTACTGTCCACTGGTATGATTGCAATCTCGTGTGTCAGGCGAGTTAGGCCTGCACGCCATAACACCACGAATGCATGAATCCCGCACACGATTGCACCGGCAGGCGGTGACTCCTTATAACATTAGACTATATAGACTGTTCACGGTAAAATGAGCATTTTTGAAAGCCCTGCTTAGTATCTACTTGTATGCACATCGTGTATTTCTCTACCTTATGTAAAATTATCATTGCCATGGGTTTCATCACTTTAGTCATGCGTCGGTCAAGTGCAACTGTGAAATTATTACGTAAGTAAATACTTTACAAATTTTACAATTCGATACAATAAAAACATAAAGCGAAGTAAATAATTTTAAGTTATCACAAATAGTTATCTGACACTTTTTTTCGACGCTAAGACATGGAACTACTTTCTATCTATTGTTGCCAATTATATTGGGCAACATTAAATTATAAGCATGCAGGGGCAGTGATTTTTTCTAAGGTTCATTTCTAAAGGTGTTTACTTCATAGTGAACAGCCTTTCATATTAAGGGCGGCCACGAAACAATGTTATTTTACATTTTGTACCAAATATTGTTCAACTTGTAGACATTATCTGTTACTCGCCCTCAGATAAAATTAGTTTCTGAAGAATATCACACTAAAGTCAAAATTTTATTGCTTTTGTAATGTACGAACAAAATTAATGGAACAGTTTCCAGAAAATTAAAAAAAGATGACCGAAAAAGTGAAGAATTTTGAGCGACTATTTAACAGTGAGGTCTTGAGAGGGCAACTGAAAGATCTTGTCGTGATTCATTTTTAATATAAGGCCAGTAAAAGTTGTGTTACTATCCTTTAGGGAGTATCAGGGCTAAAGCAGGGCAAAAAGAAAGACGCACACCATTAAAAAAAATCAAGAAAGCATGGACACAAAAATTCCAATCAATACAAATATATTGAAGCCCATATAAACCTTATCACCAAGAACAACAACTTTGCAACTTGATTAGAAAATATATAAACTGCATACGTAAATTTCTATTGCTTACTACCAATCGGTGAACTAGGGGTAGGAAAGAACACACATGCACAGGAACAAACAGAAAAAAACAACCATATTAATATATCCTGAGAAATCACCCAACCTGAATAAACACTTGTGAAATCCCATTAATAAAGGTTAAATGACTCCCTTAGTAAAGCAAGCACAAATACAACTTTAAAAGTAAAGTACGCCTGATGATTCACTAAAAAGTAGGACAGGGAATCCTAATGTCAAGGATACCATTGGCAAGTAGCAAAAACTCTCATTACACTTAACCATGAGACTAAAGGCACGCCATAAAATATCCACAAAACTCCTTAGTATTTAAATTATTTTGGCAAATCATAGTCCAGGAGACCATTCCTACAGCACGCCAAAAAAAGGAAAAATCCACCTCTTACAAACATTCCCATAAAATGTCATATTGAAAATTCACACAGTCAAAGCAGTGAAGAAACACTTCCCTACAAAAATCCATACACAAAAATCACTTTAAAAAAACTAGTACTACCGCCAGTTGGCGGGACGAAAAATAAATCGTTCAGGCAGGACAGGAGTACTCACATTGAATTGCTCGTAGAATTTTCTACACCAACAGCCCAATACCTGAAAATTGTTTCTATCCTAAGGTACCATTTCTGACAGTGCATCTCATTTATAAAATAGTAAAGCTGTTTTTTTTACTATGTTTATGCGAAAACGATGCGCTTAAAAAAATTAATCTGCGGAAAAAAACAGTAATCATTGAAAATGACTCAAATTTGAACAACCTACGTGGTTCAAATATTACATTACACAAATTTTTTCGTGACCAACGCACTTGGCGTGGAGCGTGTTCCGCAAGCACTCATCAACGTCCCCGTGACTATACAGAAGACTATAACCGGTGAACGCCATGCGCCTGTCCTTCCACAATTATAACCCCACATCCTTAATCTGCGTTCATACTGATAAGTAGAGATCTGGAAACTGCGCGAGTCCATTTGACGGCTAGATTAAACGCGACAGTTGTGTGTACAGTCCATTCCAGATTCCAGCCGCTGTACTATGATGTACGTGATTCTCTTGGTATTGTCCATTTCATATCAAACTTGACAGTTCTAGGAAAGTAGTGCCAATAGCATCCGGGTGGCTATGTATCCTTCCGCCATAGCTGAACTGTCATTGAGGGTGACTGTTTGCAAACGAACACCATGTGACTGCCAGTATTTGTATACAAACAACATATTAGTGCCTGTGTTTTGTAAACAAATTCCATGTGCCTCCTCTCAAATGACTTTTAGTAACTGTGAAGGACTGTTCAAACAGTTCAAACAATCCCATTTTTTTTTTAATAAATATTTTATGTAAATGGCTAACAGCCCATGTAATAAGTCTATAAATTGATAATTTTTTTCCCTTGCAAGAAATTTGTAACCAGGATCCACGAAAATGAAATTGTATTCTGTCACATGAATAAAAGATATTTTACTGTTTTTGAATACACACTAAATATATTAATGACAACTAATCTTGTCACACTTACCTGAAGTAAGTTCTTGTAAACATAAAACTTTGGCATGGCTTCCACGAACACCAAATATCAAGATCCCCACCCCTCCCCCCGGAATGCACAAATACCGAAATACCGCCTCCCCCTCCCAAACCTTCTTTTCAAAGGCAGTATACATTCTTGCATACAGGCTATGCCTACTATTGCATTAAAAGTGCATAATTAAGTTTTGTGGCATGATATGGCAATAAACTCTGTACAGCCTGATACTTTTATGGTGGTTATAATTCTCAGGATGTATGCCGCCAAAATAATATTTAAGCAAATGTTACTTAATTTCAGTAATTTTAATAACTCCCATTTAGTAACTCAAATTTTAAGTATTGCAGGTCTACATACAAAATACTTTAATAACTTTTTCGCAAATTCCTACGTGTTCAGATTGTGATGCTGCAAATAAAAATGTTTTTCTGACTAACTGAGTGTTGATATTTACACTGAAGTTCAGTCGCACAACCTCCCTCCTCAAAATTGTGAATACAGCCGTAAGTTTGTTTTCGGGTACCTAATGAAAAACTGTATTTCAGTTCAGAGATGTTACAAAGCGCTCTAGAGAAGCATATGTGACCTACAGCAACAATATATCGAACGAACACATTACTTACACGCTAAAAAGATGCTCCACCTACCCAAGATTGAATACATCATAAAGTTCATTTTCCTCAGCGATAAATTTTGGAATGTCGCAGTTCCTGCTGATGCATGAGACCCTACTTTATGATGTAGCATCTTCATTGGGTGCTTAAATTGAAATAATTTTGTTTGATAATTGTTTGTAATTTACTTGATATCAAAAAGTTCTCTTTCCAATGTAAATCCCGTTTATGTGAATTATTCTTCCGTTACACTTACATTATTCTTAACAAAGTATTTAAAAAACATATTAGCGCTTTTAATTTGCAAAACAAAAATGCTCAAAACGTTTATGAAAGGCTCCAAAGTTGAAACCTACATACCATTATGTTACTTTCAAATACAGCCTTTAAAAACACGAAAAACCTTTAAATTTATCTGCTAATAAGTACGCCTATCCCTGCGTAACAAGCTTGACTAATTTTATATACGTTCTAAAAAAAAATACAAGTGGTACAACTTACAAGTTTATACGGCCAGTAAGCTTTACATTGTGAAACCCTCCAGAAAGAGAGTGCTAGAGTTTCAATCAATAACAACACAGAGAAATGCTTAGAGCAATGAAATGTGAGCCCAATTAGGGTATCATATTTATTTTATTTCGAGGGAAAAAGGAAAAAGAGAATTGGGGGGGGGGGGGGGGTAGTTTATCTTCTTTCGTGAGACGGGATTATTTTGATGTTCTTACGATGCCGGAATCACATAGCCCCAACGCGCACGACACGACGGCCAACAGCCCGACCGATTCTGTCGTCCGACCAGCAATTTTGGATTAGAAATGATAACTATTCTTCGTCGTGTCGTGCGGCACAACGCACAGAATGTGCACCATTGTAAAATGAAATTGTAGTGCAAGCTTTCCCTACAATGGTAAATACGCAGCTTAAAAGAAAAATTAATTGATAACTACTGTCTCTAACTCTTTAATATAATAATTTTTCTTTTGTTTCCATTATCGATTCCAATTTGTCACCATTATGTATAGCAAATTTCCCTCTTGTTCACCGATTTTGAGACTAACGTAGCCTATCAGCGCTTTCTAAATAGGTAACTTAAATGCCGAGAGCGTGGTGTCGGTCGTGCCATAAATTCAAGTAGTCACATTGAAATGTGTCGTGGTTGTGTTTTCGGTCGTGTCGTGCTGTGTTGGTCTGGCCTATGTGATTCTGGCATGAGTGTGTAGCATTTTGAGTTGCATATTGTTTTGATGGAGCAGTGGAAAATTTCGCTCGTGTGGAAATAACTTATATAATTATAACTTTAATGAAAATAAAAAAACGCGATACATACGTCGCTGTTCGTATTCGTACAGATGCAGCAATATATACACGCACACACTTTGACCGAAGTTAACCTTACACTCGAATTTACGATGTAGACAAACAAATATTATTCACTCACTACAAAAGTGTGGAAAGTGCGGCATTTTTCAGGCCACGTGCATTTTAATAATTGTTTTAACGGTTTATAAATACATTTACAAAACACGCAAACTTACTGTTGTAACCTTTTGAACACGTGTTTTTCTATGGCAATCCTTGCGAGTTTACTTCACTAAAATCACGTTTGCTCGCCACTAGCATTAAATAATTTATTTGCAAAATCATTCAGTAAAATCAATACTGCGCACGTTTCCTGATACAAACAAACTTAAACTTATATACGTAAATTATATTTGTGTCACTTCATTGTGTAAGGCGGTTAGGAAAATGGTGGAACGAACAGTTTTAGCGACGTGCCGATTAATATTACATTTCACTCAACAAAACGCACTACAACGGTACCTACAACCAACTATGTTTGAAAAAAGCAAATAAAAAATAATTAAGTATCGATTAAATATTCCGACAACGCCAATAAGATATTCGTATAATAAACACGATGAGAAAAAAAGCGTACGCTTACTGGAAACGTTTACTGTTCGTATGTGTCGACATACTCTGTCATAAATGCTGAACAGTTTTTAAGGTCCCGTTACTAATAACCAAGAGAATTTAATATCGCTTTAGAAACATAATTCAAACCATAAATGTTGTAAGTATAATTAAGATTTTAAATTAAAACTTTTAGATCCGAGTACTATTTTCTTCCAAAGACATCATCAAAATAGCCAACCTAACAACACGGATCGCACAGAAGTTCATCAGCTGATACAATACAGAAGGAGCGAGAGCATTTACTGTTTACATAGCGTGTAGGTTGGTCACATTGTCTAATTTGAGACCACTTATATAAAATGGGCAATATAATCCATTCGCAGCTACTTCACACTTTTCTGAAGCCCAGCTTAAGTTCTACTTCCAAGATATTCCTCCGCCTTGTGCAAATTAAGTCTAGAAAATTACACCAACGGACAACGCACCGAATTCGTGCGCACTCAGTTGAATTAATATGTTCCATGAGAACTATTTCTTACTAAGCGCTACCAAAACATATGTTTTCTCACTGTTTTTATGTATATTTATGATAAATGAAACATTATAATTTATAAATAAAATATAGGTAAAATATCAATTCAGTGAAAAATAATATACGTCTACGTTAGTGAGGTATAAAGTGCTGGTGATGCACGGCACATTTAGGAAATAACTAAATACGTCATATATGGGATGATTTTTTCAAAGGTTTGATTTTAAAAGTGCGAAGAAATCGCGAATAGACTATATTTTTCTACGTGCGTACGACTGGTTCACAAGCTTGCGTGACATGTCAGCAAACGAATGGTCAGAGACACGCGAATTTCGCGCATTCATTTGGCAGCAGGTTAGGATTTTCAGCTCTTTATGTACTCAGGCCATAATTTTTTATTCGTTGGCTGCTGACACTATGGGATGACTTTTATTTCTTTTGCCTTGGTTGAGCGAGATACGGTCAATATTTTTGTCTTGTTTATTACTGGCTGAAGAGTTGTCTATAGCGTGTCTAAACCACTACGCTTATTTACGCACTTTTGAAATCAACGTTTGAAAAATGTCACGTCGGAGGGGAAAGTAGTTCCGTGTCTTCATGTTAAATTAAAAGTGTTGGAAAACTTTTGTGAATACTGAAATTATATCTTCTGCTTTCAATTTTGTAACGCACATTAAGTGTCAAAATAAGCAGATTTGTAAAATATTCACTTCCTTAATAACTTTGCAGTTTCGATTGGATGTCGCTTGAAAGAGTGATGAAACCCGTGGCAATGTTAATTTTACATTTGGTGGAAGAATACACTGTAGGCATACAAGTAGATATTTAGTAGGACTTTTGAAATTGCTGTTTATTACGAACAACTCATACACGTGTTTGAATTCACCGCAAAAAAATTTGCGAAATCCACATACGTCTACAAATAGTTCTTTCACCAAAATGACAAGAAAGTAAACGTTTTTATTTTAGTCTATTCCTGCACTGTTGGGTTCGCCTTCTTTCAGTAGGATCACCATTGCCAGAGCCTCCAAATTATAGTCGGAGATACTTACATCCAATACTTTGGCAATGCCATTGGCCCCTTCGCTCACCTGATTTGAATGTTATCGATCATGTATGCGATGACTTCCAATGCGCTTTAGAAAGCAGAGATACCTCACCTCGAGAGAATACAAAATTGTCAACCTTTTTTTATATGGCACGGTGTTCATATTTTACACATAACTTCAGAAAGCTTGAAGCGTCCACGTCCCTTCGTGTTTGTGCAATTCTATGGTTCAGGTGTGAACCCGTTAGATTAGTTCTTCTGAGTAGCTCTTGATGAATATAAAAGAACACACGTTAACCATACAGCACTAAGGTTTATTCTACTCCGGTTGGGAACATCAATAGTTTTAGTTTGGCAACTAGAATTTTTCGCCACTAGGTAAGCGATAGTGTCGCATGCGTACCGGATTTTCTCGATTTTCTACGTTAATAAACAAAATAATTGCAATAGTCTTAAATCAAATATAAAATAATTACGCAACTGTGTAAAATCTTTCGTAGTTTCAAATTTAAATTAAAAGTCACCTCTTTGGAACACTGCGCACCTAGCGGCGGAATTTTCTCTATACCAAACTCTCCCATAAGAAATCTAGTTTTGTTTCTAACACCGAGTGGAATTAACCTTTACAGTAGTTTGCTCTTAACAGAGGAAATTTACTTACCGTAGTGGATGTGCAGATCAGATATAGGCTGTTCACAGTAAAGAGAGCACTTTTGAAGCCATAGTTACCTTTTCCTTTTAGTCATTTTTAATGCTTTAACTACCTTTTTAAAAAAAATATTGCTGTGTGAGTAACAAACACAGTGTATATATTCCACTGCACTCGGAAGTTGACGTTTAAGGCTAAAATAAAATATATTTATTGACTGTTATTCCAAATCACAAGGATTTCAAAAGTGATACTTAACCATGAATAGCCTACTTGGTTTCACTCATTTCGTGTAATATTGGCCAAAGAGTGGAGCAGAGTGGAGTGTAACGATTTGCGCGGCTCTTACCATGAAGGTCTTGAGAGCCGAGATGAGGTTGAAGTGAGATGAGTATGGAGCAACGCCAGTCTGACAGTGCGGGGGGGGGGGGGGGGGGCATCTCCGAGAAAATCGCCCGACCGGCGGCATCGTTCAGCACGATTCCCACATGCGGAAATCCGGGAGCGACCCCGCCAAGAATCGAACCCGGTTCGCCTTGGTGGAGACGAGCAGTCTGGGTACTATAGGCTGTTCACGGTAAAGTGAGCACTTTTGAAGTCCTAGTTACATTTTTCTTTCGGCAATTTTTTATTCTTTAGCCAACTTTTTAAATAAATATTGCCATGTAAGTAATAAACAGAATACGTATATTCCACCAAACTCGGAAGTTAACGTCTAAAGTTAAAATTAAATATATTTATTGACTATTAATCCAAACGAGAGGGCTTTCAAAAGTGCTCACTTTACCGTGAATAGACTAAACTGTACATCGCTGCGGCCCCACTGGCCAAAGAGGGGATGAAGGTAACGACTCGTACAAACCCCGCGACTTACTCATAGACTTACAACTCAACAGTAAACGGAAAGAGTCTTATCGCAGTCACTTGTTTGCCGAAGCAGGTTTTACTATACTGCCAACTTTAGAATAAATATTGAGCTACCTTTTTGGCTTTCTCATGTTGGCTCAGCAGCCGTATACGGTGTTTGCGTAGACCTTCCTCGGTACAGTTGTGTGCTGAAATATTAGAGTACTTCATCATCTATTTTATAGCAGGCGCACAATTTATGGGCACGTTGATATTTTCACTACATCTATATATTTCGAACTTTCATTCCACAAATATATCTACCACAATACATATATGCTAAAACACCACTTATAATTTCATCATTCTCAAATTAGTTATAAGACAGATGGCACAAAGTAATCAGTTGTGATAACCAGCGCGATAGTGCTATCACCATCGGGATTCAGTCTATTGGATGCAAAATGTGTATTACAAAAATTAAGGGGAGAAATTACCAGTAGGTAATCAGTGCTATATTTATCCTGTCCACCCGATGGCAGTAGCGTGAATGATTTTCATTCTGGAGGTCGTGGGTTAGATGTTGACTGGCTCTGCAATGAGTGTGATTTATCCCTAGTAGTTCAGCATCCACATTCAAAGCAGATGCTATAGCAGGTTTTCACACAAACCTTCCCAATTCCTTAACCACTAGATCAACCTTTCAGTTACTGGCACATAACTACACGCACTTTGCAAAGTTATCACAAAGATATGTATGCCTAGAAGTATATTATCCTCCCTTCATGTTCAGAACCAAGTAAACTCGTGACACAAGATTATATTGGAAGCGACCAGTAAAGTACAGTACCCGTCAAAAGTTCAAGACCATTCGAAAATTTGTTAAAATACTTTCCTAGTTTTAAACTTTCGGCGCAATCTATATTAACCAATTTTCTATAATTGTTACTGTCAAAACACGCATTATCATGATTAAATAGGTCAAATAATTTGTAAACTATGATTTTTGAAACGATTACATAAATGGGGAGTTAATGAACGCATTTCTGTAATAAAAAGTTATGTAGACGCACAGTTATTTTGTAATATTTTTTTTAAATTGCATTTATAATTACACTCGAAAGATAAAATCAAACGAAGACCATAAAGAATTTGCAAACAAGTGTATTTTTGTTTATTTAATTCACATTGTAAGTAAAATTAGCTATAAATTCACCACATTTGAAAACGAAATATGGTGTTTACCAGTTGACTTAGTGAGAGGAGGTTAACACCGTTAGCAAGGGAAGTTTCGTGCCGTTCTTGTGTGTAAAATAGGGAAAAAAGTTTACTACCGAACACGAAGTAGCAAATAATTGGAATGAGTAAGAGCAACCAAACAACCCTGTTCGTCATTTCGAAGGCATGTGTATCAAACACGACCATTTTTTATTACAAATAATGTGCATAAATCACATGTGGAACCAATATATTCAAAATACCAGTAAGTGTTCGTATGCTAACCAATTTTCACTTAACTTATTTTTAAAGAAGTATCACGTGATTCCACAGAGTTTTCTTATGTATGTTACTGACTTATGTCCTACATCATGTAAAGTTGAAATTTTCGTTTACAACTTGCGTAGTCCTAAACTTTCGCTGTGTAATGTAGAGGCGCGGCAATAGCTTGAGCGTGACATAAAACATAAGCTGACTTTACAGGCTAGGCAATACAAACTAGAGGACTTAGTGATGATTGTCTGCTGTCTACTGTGGAAGATACAGGTTCGCCGATATTGCAACACGTGCAAATTCTTGTACGTCGGTAGCAGAAGTAGCTATTAACAACCTGATTAACATCTGCGTTTAGAAGAAAATGAAGACGAGGACAGTTATCCATCGTTCTAATTGCAGAGACCTGGTGTGTGTATGTGTAGAGAGAGACATATTATATATTTACTTGGGCGGCTCTTAACATCCAGGTCTTGAAAGCCGATGCGGTTGACGTGAGTTGAGTATGAAGCAGCGCCGGAATGCAAAGGCGGAGGAAACGGGATATCCCCGAGAAGACTCACCGACCGGCGTCATCGTCCGGCACGATCCCCACATGCGAGAGAATCCGAGGGCGACCGCGCCGGGAATCGAGCCCGGTTCGCCTTGGTGGGAGGCGAGTAGGCTAACCGCTGGACCACCGCGGCCCCCCTGGTACGACGTGTATGCCAACGCGACTCAGCAGCTGTTATCTCCGCTGTAACATCTCGACTCGTCAGCTGCGGTAGGCCGGGCTGACTCGCTGCCAAGTTCGCCCACGCCTGGCGCGAGAAGAAAGCGAATGACTAAGTGGACCCACTTCCTCCAGCAGGCAGCTCACTGGAGCACGTGATCTACCGTCACCTCCCTGTACTGCCTTCGCCGCGGCGAGTGTGAAAGGCACGGGTCGCCAACACGAACCGATACATTTCTTGTAGGTCTGATTTCAAGTACGAGGACGTCCACATTACTTTCGCTATAGGTAGAGCCCCGAGTATGTCGCGGATTGAGTTGGCAACAATCTAGGCTGGTCAGTTCTCTATACACTCGAGACATTATCGTTTCCTTATTGGTTGCTGTGATCAAGTGAGGCCTCTGTACAAGACTGTTCAACACTCACTCGCACTACTGTTTCCTGCTTATTACTGGTTCACAGTTAAACGGCGCGTGTATAAACAACTGTCGTCCAATCACAACAGTAGGGGAAAAGAACAAGTGTTTGGAGTCTACCTCGTGTTCGAATGAATTCGCGAAATACTCGTGGCTCTAGTTATAGGCTGTTGACGATGAACTGAGCACTTTTGGAAGCCCCTCTCCTTAATAGTGGGATGGACCCGGCTTTATTTGTGAGTTATTTGTTTGCGAGAATACGCTTTTCTTGGCAAATAAATGTTCTACAAATTCGACTTTTTTTGTCAGAAAAGACAAAAAAAAACTATTATCTATGCCCCTATGTTTTTACTTTTGTGATATCAAATGTATTCTTGGAGAAAAAAAATCGTGGAGATGGTCAAATATTGCATTTTTAAAGCTAACCTATGCAGTTTCCTCAAGTGGCAAGAATAACGTACAGACACACGGGCGTAGTTTGATCTGTGGTCTTTCATCGCGTGTAAAAAAAAACCCACTGTTACAGATATAGTTTACACAGTACAGCGTTACGTCGGAAACACTGCGCACCTTGCGCGTAGGAGCGATGAGGCAACTAGGCGTGCGCGTTAGTGTAGCCCGTATCGATCCCTCGCTTCTTGACCTTGGACGCGGGGTTCCCACGGAGATCCATCCCACTCCTAACCCGTTCAGTCGCCGGATCCACAATAGTGTACACGTTGCAAAAGAATGAAAGTTACTACGGGAACTGTACGCAGAAGGACGGGCACCAGTTGCCTGTCTTCCTTGTGGCTGATCTCATGTGGGGACTTCCCTACACCTGCCTCTTTGACTTCAATGGTTAGTGACAATATCATCGAGCAAGCAGCATGTTGTTTATTGGCTGAAAATTTTTTTTTTTGCTGAACACAAGTACAGTTCATACCAAAAAATTACGTAATTGCAACACTTCAACTCGGAAATTAATTTGTGACCGAACGGGTTAAGACCTACTTGAATGCGCATTGCGTATTCTTCCACCGTACATAAAGTTAACATTACGATGGTCCGATGAAACTGTGAAATTATTATAAAAGCAAATATTTACAGGTTTCCTCAATCTTGCGCTAATAAACATTTAAAAAAATAAAAAGGAAAAGAAATTGTTTCAGTATTTACAAATGTTTACCTAACGCTTATAATTTAATGTTAAGACATGGTGCTACTTACTCTCCATATTTACTAACTTATTGGACGCTTCTAGTTAGTATGATCGTTAAAATATATGCAGGTTGGAGTAGTGACAGTCTACAACCGTTGATTTCAAAAGTGCTCGATTGAACGTGAACAGCATACATTCGACTGCAGTGTATTTTATTCATTCTGGATTACTCTCGAGTCAAATAAATACATCTCGGAACACACAGTAGATAAGACACAGACAGGAAATGGCGCGTCGGTTCCTGTCATGTAGGCGAGATTGGCTGTGCGAGGCTTTGGGAACGGGACTTGTGTTTGATTGGCTACTGCGCGCTGCAAAAGAGGATGCCGGCTGGCGAGTTGGTTACCGGCTGTGATTGGCGGATGGCGTCCCACATGTTTCTGGCTATAGGTTGTTCACGGTCACGTGAAAACTTTTGAGGCCCTAGTTAATTTTTTATTTAGGCCAATTTTTATCCTTACACCACCTTAATTTTATATACGGTGTACGTAGAGACCTGCAAAAATTCGCGTTATTATTTGATACCATGTTAGACTTCATTGCCTACATGAGCGCATTTCGTGATTTCATTGGCTGCTGACAACTATACGGCGTCATATACCTGCGTAACCTCTTCGCTGTAGATTGGTTGCTCAAACGTTCGGCCTCTACTATTGGTTAAAAACGTCCTTGGGACGTGCCACACAAGTTGTCGGCCAATGGCAGAACTCAAACGAACATACAGCGTCTTGGAGTTTAGCCCGCAGCCGCAAAATAACGCGAAATTTGCAGGTCCCTAGGTATAAGCGAATTTAAAATCATTGGTGTATTCGTAACCGACGCGAGACGTGGTAACCTTTCGGAATCGAATTGTGGCGAGCTGTGAGGAAAGACGCAATACTCCAGGCATTTTGGAGATGCAATTAGAACCCGGCCCTACCTTCGGACTTTACTTAACACTTAGAATAAGGTAGTTTTAGAAAAAAGGCACGAAACTAGCTGTGGGGGCGGAGCCAAGGGGCAGCGAGATTCCCCGGCATTTCCTTGCAGGGGTTTTGCTTCGCTCGTCGCGGTTCGTTCCACCACAGCTTGCGAAAACATTGCCAGTAGAAATCCGGACATCTTACAAGTTCGTTTGGCGGTAAGGCTGGACTACACAGTGCTCTATGCTGCGTGTGTCTGACAGGTATTGCCAACTTTGGAAAGAGACATTCCTCACATATACAGGACGAAAAAAACTCCTTTCTTAAGAAAATTCCTTTTTTATTTTACGTCTGTTTTTGTATTATACTACGGACACGCGGGCACATACAATTCAAAGACCATTCAAATCGTGTATCAATTTTGTCTGTCGACAGTCAGAATTTTCCTTGCAAGACACATGGCTCAGAGAATTACAGAATATCTATGTTATTTCTCAGTGTTTCAGTAGGTGACAATAATCATAACGATCAGAAAATTGTTAACATTAGTAAAAACTGCCAATAAAGAATTACTTGGTAAATTGTATGAAATTTCTGGCAACTAGGTAGCACTTACAGCATGACTAATCACGAAAGCGTTCCCCGAGATATTCCTGCACCTCAAGCAAACAAAGCTTAATCGAGCCTAGAAAAGTACACCAAAAGGACAACGCACCGCATTCGTGAGGACTCAGTTTGATAATATTTTGCTTAAGAACTATATGTGACTAGGCGTTACCTATACATCTATTTTAGAACGGTTTTTATTCATATTAATTACAAATAAAATATGATTTATAGACAGAATATAAATAAAAGTTCAATTCGACCAGAAGTGAGCTACTTTTATAAAAATTTATGTTAACAGAAGTATTATATATATATATATATATATATATATATATATATACATTGTTATGCTATCTGTACTACAGCCTTGGCATTTTGTTCAGTGTCCGTGACCTTCAAGGTAAGATTTTTCATGATGGCTTATTTGTACTTGATTTGCCTTTTATATTTTCAAGAGCTGATACACATGTTTTAAGTGAAGACTATCATGCCATTGTTTTAAAATAAGTAAGTATGTGATCAATGTATATACAGTACCTGGAGCGCTTTAAACACTCACTGTAAAAATTTCCTAATTATTTTCTTCTTGAAAACTCCAGTTTTGATCGTTTTCACATTCGGAACGAAGTCCTTTTCAGACGAAAAACAAGGGGTTGCCACTTTTGCAATTTATTAAATGCTGTGGGTGTTCGGACTCAACTCCAGAATGTGTATTTCTTTCCTAAGATAGCAGAAAATGCATGCAAAGCTTTGCACGGTTCTACTAGGACAGGCAGCGGTGTCATTCGCTTAGCGAAGTAACTCATTCTGAAGATCTTAACAACGAGGCGCGGTACAGATGTACAAATAGCAGGGGTGTAAACACAAGCATGCACTGCCGACGAGAGCTGGTTGCGCAACGGTGGCCCACTTCTACCGGAAGCAACAAACAAGGAAGTTCCGCCGACGGCACGCTGGAGAAAACCAGACAGGGTGACAGCTGCTGGAATCGCCACCGGAGCGTAGAACAACAACTCTGTCATTATTTGTCTTGCGCTAGGCCGCGTCCATCGGGATGCCCACGTCGGGGAAAAAAATGGCTGGATGTATGAACCATTTATACTGTTACAATTTCTCTCTCTGTAAATTAAGTGGGCTATACTAAGTTCGTTAAGGGATGGAGGTCTTAATCAAATAAAAGAATTGATGATAATTTCCTTATTTTATTTCCAATAACTACAGCAAAATTCTCTGAACTCAATTTCTAACAATAAATTGAAATCACTTACTATTCACAATTGACACCACTAATAAAATGTATAATTACCACAAAGAAATCAATGAAATTAAATAATTAAAGATCAGTCCAAATAGACAGTGTATCAACCTATTCAATTATTTTGTAATTTATGCGTCCATATTTGACAGTTCGAATATTTTCAAATCAGTATTACACTTCCATTCAGTCCCAACTCAGTTCAGTCCATGTCCCGCCAGTCGCAATCTTCTAGAGACCTCCAAGTGCCCTCATGCACAGTAGGTTTCACTCGTCGGTTTCACACCTTCTCGTCCATTCACGCCACGAACACCTCACTCGCCGTCGTCCCGCAATCTCCAGTCGTCGTCCAGACTACTATTCGCTCGCGCACACTCGACAAGGCGGCCTCCATCAAAGACTGCCGGCCGCTGGGTTGCAGCAGAATATATAGTATCTTAGGCCGCCACCTAGAATCTTCCCCTACTCGCGTGATGCGTCGCGGAGGGCTGAGGCGCCAGTCAGTCTCGCCAGAACATTCTTGCCTAAACGTATCGGAAAACTCTAGCAGGCGAGAGGAGGTCTGT
This sequence comes from Dryococelus australis, assembly GCA_029891345.1. NCBI lineage: Eukaryota > Metazoa > Arthropoda > Insecta > Phasmatodea > Phasmatidae > Dryococelus > Dryococelus australis. The sequence continues at coordinate 144,012,617 of CM056993.1, forward strand.
GATGCCGGCAAGTCTCGCCGCTGTCGGCATTCACGGGATTCCCAGAAGGACGGCAGACAGCCACGAGCGCATCGTTCCAGGAAGAGGGGTGGGTCTCCGATTACGGCGCGGGGCAGCGGAGTCGGCGCCAGCTGCAGCACGTAACAATACTGTTAAAATAGGGGTACAATCCATTCACGGTCACTTCGCACTTTTCTGAAGTCCTGCAACAGACCTACTTCCGGGATATTTCTCTGCCTTGCGCAACCTGAGCTTACCTAAGTCTATAAAATTACACCAAAGGACAACGCACCGAATTCGTGGGCAATCAGTTGTAATTATGTTTTGCATGAGAACTATTTCTTACTAAGCGCTATCTACACACTTATTTTCTCACTGTTTCTATTCGTATTTATTATACATTAAATATTATAAATTATAAATAAAATACAAATATAACTTCAATTCAATGAAAGATAATATACTTTCATGTTAACAGAGGCATAAAACGCTTGTGATACATTGCATATTTAGTAAATAACTAAACACGGCATACATGGAGTGATTTTTCAAATGTTGGATTCTGAAAGTGTGAAGAAACCCCGAATAGACTATAGTCATTTGATGAGTTGTAGGCACCATCTTAATATTAAGATAGATAGTAATACCAACAGAACTGTATTTCTACCTGTGATTATATGGTTGCTACCATAAACTAAAGACGAGGTAAACCGATCTCGCTAGCTGCGCACAACCAATCTCCGTGTCCCAACATTGGACTGCTTTTCTGCCAACACGTCTAGCAAAAACAGCACGGTTTACATTTTCGGTTAGAAAACTGATTTGAAAAAGAAAATTTTTTGAGATGAATGTATACTACCTGCAGCCAATTTTTAATGCAGTTTGTTTAAAATAAAATTAGTTAAATTATTTTATTCATACAAATTATTTAAAAATACGATACAAAAAAAATTTCACCACTTGACCATGCGACTTTGACAGTTGTGTTCCTTTGAGGTAGGTCAATGTTGGGTACATGCACAGAAAATGAATAAGCGGCATACCTCATATTTAGTCTATGGTTGCTACAGCAGAGAAGCAACAACAACAAAACATATAGTACCTTCAACAGAACAGCTTCAACAATATTTGGATTATTCCCACAACAACAAAGACTGTAGTAACCTAAATATATATATATATATATATATATATATATATATATATATATATATATATATATATATATTCTGTTGCTGCTACCCTCATATCCAATTACAGAACTGTTCAGTACTAGCAACAAAATATGCTGTTATGTTATTACAATTTTGGTTGTTGTGGGTACGAACCAAGTATTGACGTTCTGTTGGAGGTAGGCTTACTAATATTTTGTAGTTGGAACGCAGTGTTCTGCTGTAGCAAACATATGAACACTAGCAAATACAACAGACAGGAACACAACAAATAGTTATTTTGGTTGTGTTAACGATATTTAGGTGGTACCTACAACCCATGAAGCGGCTGCTTCTATATTATTAATATACTCCAGATGGTTCCTACCATTTTTTTTTGTCAGATTTCTTCCGGTGAGTGCTCCACGAGGGTTTCTCCTTCCTCCCCTCTTGCAACTATAGTCGATACGATACGAGTAAGGCATGAGAGCACGGATCCGCTGATATTTCTCTTCCGTTCTTCTCTAGATCATTGTAAGGCTGACTTTCTCCCCGCGATCATCGTCTCGATGTTCTTTCTTTTTAGCTATTTTCAGCCAGTCTGGCCTTGGTCTGTGTTGTTCCAATCTGGTGTCGTTCCAAGTCTTTCAAACGATCACCTTTCTTAGTTCTCCGATTAGTTCCGAGCGGGAATGTTCTTTTTTCGGGGCAGGGGGAGGGGGAAGCAGGTGAGGTTGGCCATCACCTGCTAGGCCCCCCTCTCCACCGGGGCCAGTCCCTCGGAAGGAGTAGTTGTCCTCCTACTGCTCTATCTTGCCTGGAAAGGCTTTCCATGGTCAAATGTATGCCTTCCATATACGTCTTGATAGCTTCTCTTCTGGCATCCTCTAGGTTGAACTTGTCCCCTCTTTACCGATAGGTCTCCTCAAGAACCTTCTCTAGTTTATCTTTTTACATGGGAATGTTGAGGGTTAGCCGAAAGCATTCAATCACGTTGTTTTGTATAGGAGAATATAATCCTGTTGACACCTTTCGTGTCAGTGTACTTACAGCTGGTCAGTGGTTGAGTGAGCTCTTCCGAAACTCGAACTTGGTATCCTCTTTCAGCACATCGAGTACTATTCCGTCAATCATTAAAAAAATATATATATACTGTTGACGTAATGACAAGATTCATACGTCACTGAAAATGTCACAAGTATATATGTGATACTTACTATAACATTTTTACAATAATGTGTATGGAATAAAAATATGCACGTTCCCTTAAAAATCGCGGCGTCTGTCACAGAAGAGTACCTAAGCGGCCATCTTGATTTCGCAAATGACTTCTTCCAAAAACACACAAAAATGTGTTACCTTCTCTTTGTACTTCGCAAAATTACACAAGGTGCATTCAACAAGTACACATTAAAAATAAAAAATAAAAAACAATCTACAACAGTAGCTTGAAATAGTACCTTCGCGTGATCGGATCATAGGGCGAGGATTCGGGATCCAAGGCGGCCATCTTGGATGACATGATGCTGAAACTTCATGATCTGTCATTCCTCATCGCCAGCGTCCATCTTGTTTTTCCCTCGGAATATCTCTTTTTACGTTATTGTCAACCTCCTGTTCCACCATTCCACCCTGTCTCTCCATCCTCTTACATTTCGATTCCTTTACTTCACGCTCAAGCATTCCGATTTTTTCTCATACTCTCTCATTCCTTCCTGTCTCTCTCCCATGCCTGTTCTCTCTCAACTGCTATATCCCTTAGTTTTCTCATATTCCTTCTGGTCTCCTTTATTTCCTCTGTTCTGTGCTTTACATCCTCCATCTTTAATCCACGCGTTTGCCGCCAGTCGGCTGCTATATTCGGCCATTTTTAACTATCGCGCCAACCACCAGAGTGTGCGAAGTTCTACCATTCGCAGTAAGGAGTGCTGGTATCGATGCCCACTTTGTGTGTGTTGGTTCACTCGTCTCCTGCAGAGGTGCGCTAGCATCGGGGAGTTTAGTTCAAATGGTAGTCGCCAGGAGCGCTGGAATATTTTTTAGTTCATTGTTGTTTCGGAACTCAGAAAATGCCGGAGACGTGCGGGATTGTACCAGCACACCTTGGGTTGGTAGTGTACCGTCTTGACCACAAGACAACTGCGACATCTGCGAAAGAAGGATGTTTAATGTAGCATAAGTATATACTTATTACCTTCCGGCAGTCGGAAAAAATTTGGACAGGCCCCGACTTATATATATATATATATCGTCATTGCATGATTAAGAGAAGAAATAAAGTAGATACTGGCATCGGCCTATGCACTCCCCAGATAATAAACTTGTCATTGCAAAAAAAAAAAAAGAGGATGTTTAATGACCAACACACACAGAAAAAGCTGCAGGCACTGTGCGCGCACGCACGCACTTTTATATGTGTAGAAGTTATACATAATAATTAACAGCATGAAGAAATGATATATACATAAAAATACCATAATTCTATCATTCAAAACATAAATTTTTTTACATAAAAAAATTGGGCTGGTCGCATCTCTATATCAAAGTTATATGCATCCTACAGAGCCAACTGCGCAGCAACGTACGTGAGCGGCGATCGTGCGTGTACGCACGTGTGCGCACTTCTGTGTCTCCAATTTGTCCATGCATTCGAGCATGCGCAATTCTATATCTGCAACTTGTCCATGGATTCAGCGCAGCATACACGCTGGTCTAGAGTCGCACCTACGCATGTCAAGTACGCCTTAGGCCCACTTATAAGCATAGTTGGCTGTAATTTCCTATACTCGTCAAACTCATAACATATGAATCAATTTTTAAAGTCGAATAGGGCGGTAGAGTCAATTATGCCTTAAGCCATTATATAGGCATATTTGACCGTAACATGCATCCATATATACATACACGCAATTGCACTGCGATTCACATGCATGGCGATCACGGGCGAGCAGGGAACGTGCACTTCTGTTTCTCCAACTTCTCCGTGCATTCGAACGCAGGCACTTCTCTATCTATAACTTGTCTGTGCATTCAGCGCGGCATGGAGCAAAGCCGACCTACGCACGCTAGCCTAGAGTTGAACTGCCGTGCACATCAAGTATACCTTAAACCCACTTAGAAGCATAGTTGGCTAAGTAACTTTCGAACTGTTTAAGATACAGCTTCCAAATTCATAACATGAGCATCACCCCCGACGACGAAAAGAACTGCAGGGGTAAGTATGGCCTAAACCCACTTGTTAAGCATGGTTGACTGTGATTTCGAATTTTTTATTATACAGCCACCAAATTAATACTATGGGCATAATCCAACACAGCCAAAAGGACAGCAGGGGCAAGTATGCCCTAAGCCCACTTATAAGGGTAGCTGGCATTTATTTCCGAACTGTTTTAGATGAATCTTCCAAATTCATAACATACCCATGTAGCAAGCTACAGTCGGTCGACTGTGGTTCTACGGCTGGCACTGCTGGGTGACTACTGGCACTGAATACTAATGGGTTTACACTAATTGCCCTGTTATGGCTGACTGCTGGCAACAGGACACTTGGCGTGCCATCAATGGTGCGTTAATGGGATGTTGATGGAAATGAAGCTAATGACAGAGTGGGTATGCTGCTAATGATCCACAAATGGCTTGCCAACTGTTTTTAGCACTTGCAGCACTTAACATACCCATTTTTAGGCTATTTATGGGGCAAAAAACCCTATGGGTCTACACAACTGGCCCTGCTATGATTAACTGCTGATACCAGGACATTTGGCATGTCATTTATGGCACACTGATGGAATATTGATGGAAATGAAACTAATGGTTGAGAGTAGGTGAACTAGTAATTGGCCGTAAATGGCTTATCAACTGTATTCTAACAACGGCGGCACATAACCTATACGTATTGCTGGTGAAAGTATGGGTAACCATCTGTAGGCCATTTGATGGCTGTGAAGTGGTACATCGTTGGTCCATTGCTGGTGCAATTTGGCTTATTATGGAAATTTTTATAGCTCCCACTCTTCGCAGATAGCTTTCTCAAACTACACACACACACATATATGTGCATTTGTGTTATAGAACACGTATTAAAATGAGTAGATTATTTGTAAATATATAGTGCTGGAAATATACATGGCAAAATGCTGCAACTACAGTAGCTATTATGTGTGACTTCGTGACTGGCATTGAATAATTTTACATATGTAATATTTTAAATGTACAACTCCGTACAATTAAAATGAGAAGTTAAAAAAGCCAACATCGAAACGTCTTTAGAAAATTAATATTTAAGGCTTTCGTTGTTTCACATCACTAAAATATTCATATATTCCGAATGCATTTCAAAACAGATGAATAAAATCCTGGTGATGTACATACTACGAAAAATTACATTAAAGGCAAGGTTTTGTTTAAATATCGAGGTTCAGGTAGGAAGTTTTCTCTCAACGACAGTATTTTTTTGTTGTTTATCTGCATCTTTTTTAAAAACCAATTTGTTCGTATGGCAAATTTTAAGGCTATGAAACAACTGGTTTAATTTATATTAAATTATTGATTGTTAATCATTCAAGTTCAAATATATTCTAAATTAGTTCATCCAACCATAAGAATACACGGTGATGTACAAGTTAGCATGCTGGGTTGTAACTGCAAGCACCATAAGTTCGTGCCCCCTCCCTCCTCCAGAAAGCATTATATTTTCATGTCGTGTAATGTATTTAATAATTAAGTAAACGAAATTGAAATACAATGAAAAGTTGTGAATGATGCAACAATTAATTCTTTTTATGATATAGTGTTGACATGGCTCCTCCAGAAAGCATTATATTTTCATGTCGTGTAATGTATTTAATAATTAAGTAAACGAAATTGAAAAACAATGAAAAGTTGTGAATGATGCAAAAATTAATTCTTTTTATGATATAGTGTTGACTGATGGCAAGCATCGCTAGCCATCGCTGGTGGCTGTGAAGTGGTACATTGATGGGCCATTGCTGTTGTAATCAGCCATACTTGGGTAATTTTCATCACCACACCTGGGCTAGTTATGGACAGAGTAGCTAGTTAGTAGTGCCACTTCAGGACCATCAATGGTGCCGAGTGCATGCTCGCTGTTGGACAACTTTTTGTCGGCTTGGCATCCAACTGCAAACCATAAATGGGCCATATGTGTTGTCCTACATGGGTATAGACATCACCCAGACGACGAAAAGGACCGCAGGGACAAGTATGGCCTAAGCCAACTTATAAGCATAGTTCGTTATAATTTCCAAACTGTTTAAGATGTAGTTATCAAATTCATAACATAGACATCTCCCTCGGCGACGAAATGGACTACATGGGCAAGTATGTCCTAAGAACACTTATAAGTATAGTTGACTGTAATTTCCAAAATGTTTAATATAGTCACCAAATTCATAACATAAGCATCACCCCGACGACAAAAAGAATCACAGGGCCAGGTATGTCCTAAACCCACTTATAATCACAGTTGACTGTAATTTCCAGAATGTTTAATATACAGCCACCAAATTCATAACATAGGCATCACCCCCGACAGCGAAAAGGACCGCAGGAGCAAGTATGCTCTAAGCCAACTTATAAGCATTATTGGCTGTTATTTCCGAACCATTTAAGATAGTCACCACATGCATAACATAGATATCACCCCCAACAACGAACACGGCCGCAGGGTGAAGCATGCCCTAAACTCACTAATAAGCATAGTTTCCCACCATTTCCCACCCACCGAAGCTATAGTCATCAAATTCATAACATAAACATTACCTCTGATAGCATAACATACGATTATTATTGCTCCAGTCCTCATTGATCACCATCACTGGATTCTGTGATAATAATTCTTGATCTTTGAGTATTTGGTTCAGCTTTGTGGAGTCTTGGCGAAGTGTGATCCACTATCTGCTTACCAGCCAGCTCTGAATACCCCTAGGGTAGTCCGATGTTATAATCATCTCAGTGATGTGAATTGTGACATGTCCGAGACATAGACACGCCAGTGCGATCTTCCAACCACTGCCCACACGAGTCCTTTCCCAACATGACCAGTTGTCAAGGAAAACCCTTGACACGGCTTGGAGGTGACTCCATGCTTCCTTTTCATGACACTTGTGGGTTTTCCTGAGGCCCAGTTTATCGGAAAAGATGCACGCCAGGTCCCACGCATAAGAACAGTCCACACGCTCTCTGGCTCACCAAGCCTCTTGTATATTACCATTAAGTCTTTGGGTCCTTCACTAAGACCCAGACTTTTGGGCCCCAATGGTCTGACCGTAAAGGAGTCAACCGGCCCATCCCCCATCAGAGCCGTCACTATCTGCAGTGACCGCACTCTTCTGAGAGTCAGATACCCCTTTTAGCTGAAAAATTTGGTATAGGGAACACCACAGGTAGCCAATGTCTGCCGGCTCTCGAAAGAATCACCCAGCGGTACCACAAGGAGGTGTGGGTCCCAAAGTCAGCAGAGGCTATAGGCTTACGCATAACTGACTATTGCCGCAACCACGTTGCATATGGACTTCAATACTAGGGCTTGACAGTAGTCCCGACATTTCATTGCCCATATGCTCTCTCCAAAGGGAGGAATACTGTTTCACGTCAACGTAGGCAAGTCCTATCCCTTAGTCACGGCATTCCCACCGGGCATGAGCCCCATACGTGATGCTCGCCTTACGCCCTTTAAAGGCCGGTTTGGCTGCGCTAATCCAGCATCTGTGCCACCAGAGAAGACTCAATCAATCCACCTGTAACCTGTCAAGACTGAATCACCGGGCATAGTCACATGGTGCCTTCTGGAATATCATGGACAGCCTTACACCCATTACAGGCCTGTTTCTCTACCAGACCTAGATCTTCCAGGATCTGGTACGGTGGCCACCGCACCCGAAAGCGATCAGAATTCCCATAGGATGTTGGGACACCTTACACCCCCATGGGCCTGTCCCCGACCTCGTTGTTAATAGCCATCCAAACCTCTCCCCTTCCTTTGCACAAACTGCAGTCGCTACTAAAAGCTGCTCTTCGGATGAACGTTTCATTGCTGCTTGTTAAGCTACCGTCAGTAGATGCTCTAAAGGCCGTTTAAATTGGTTATCTGTGGGCCCAGCCGTGCCATGCTGTCCGTTCATAAGGGTGTCGGACCCACAAAAATTAATAATTCTATATTTGTACCAAACATTGTTCAACTCGTACGCATGCATGAGGTAACATTTTCCTCTAATAAAAAAAATTGCGCTTCATATTTTTTGAATAATACGATGTCAAATACAATATGCTTCTGTTTCATTGCCACCATAATAAAAAATACTAACTAAGTTGTACAGATGAAAACAGAGTGCCATCTTTTCTACACTGGGAAATTCCCTAACAGTTCCCTGATTTCCAGACAAATGGAATCTTTTTTCCCTGATGTTTTTCTAACTTTTTTTTTTTCTCTAAGGATTGGCTCCTTCGCAGTATAACACACATTTACACCAAAATACTTCTCAGGTATTACAAAATTGCTCACTACATAGACTGCAAAGAAGAATGCCTAATAATTTAGTCCACAATTATTAAAACAATTTTATATGATTCTGGCAGAGGTGCACGATTGATGACAGAACTGCGAAATATACCATGCATGTCACAGAATTCCCTAACATTTAGCTAACTTATATTGAAATTCCATGACATTTCCCTGATTTCCCTTATATATATATATATATATACATATATACATATGAAAAATTTTTTAAATATAAATAAATTTTTGCTTATTTTTAAATATAAAAAAATGTATGAACTGTTATTTGATGATTACATGGCAAGCAATAGCCCACGACAAGCCCACGACATTAATTTGTGTTGTAAATTTTGTCATCTGTACCGTTTAGTTACTCTTTTTTATTACAGCTGCGATAAAACCGAAGAATTTTGTACTTGACAACGAATTATTAGAAAAATATAAAGTGTATTTTTTTATTGGAGGAAAATGTTATCACGTACAATGCGTGCGTGTTGAACAATGTCTGGTACAGTTTAAAAATAAATTAATTTTTCGGGGTCCGACATCCTGTTATCTCCAAGGCGTGTCCTGCTGCTGGGAAATGCAGTCTGGGCGAGGGACGGGTCCGGAGATCCCCGGTGAGACGCAGCTGTCCGGTAATGAGCGGCCGCCTGACTTACAACACGTCGCCCGCCGGTCATTAGAAAGTGAGTGAAGAGGTGTGTCGACAGCATTCCGATGCGGGAGATCCCTGTGATGCCGGGGTAAACGGATCCAGTGACCATCTTCTCACACAGTTTCATTCTGGTCCGACAACACCGGCCCTGAGAGTGGGAACGGGACTGGAGACCGCTCCCTGTACACTCCGTACCCAAGTAATTGGGGCACCAGAGTTTCCCTAGCGACCGCCCCGGCGACTACTGTCACGCTATGGCTGGTACACGGTTGATAAAACATTTCCAAAAATTATCTTTCAAAAATTTGCTAAACGTAGCTGTACGCATCGTAACGTAAACACTGATCACAAATCACAAATGTAGTTCAGAATCTTTAAGTATTTTTGAAAATGTTGGCAACCTGCGATGACGGCACATTTTGTTTGTTTTATACACTTTAAGTAAGAACGTTTGCAATAGTTTTTCACTTCAATGTATGGCTACTTGTTAATCAAGTCCGAGTCAATTCTGATCTGATCTTTACATGTATCTCAGTAAATAAATGTTCTAAGAATACAACTTTTTGCCAGAAAAGCTAAACATCAATTATCTAGGCCAGTACTTTTTGTTATGTTACGTGTATTTAAAAAATTGAAAATGACAAAAAAAAAAAAAAAACTAATTTTAGAGCTTACCTACGTGGTTTCCTTGAGAGGTAGGTGAAAGGTACAACAGAGACGTAGTTTAATTTGTGTGCTCTGATCGCGTGTAATGAAGTCTCACTCAAAGAGCATTTAAAGTGAGAGTTTCCACGTTAGGCCTTGATTCTTATTTCTTGGCTACATTTGGGGCTGTAAACGATTATTTACTGCCAACCACGCAGCGTAAAATATATTAGGTAATCATTCACCGAACAGTTTGCTAAACATTTTAGGACACAAAGAAAATTATTTGCAGGAAAATATATTAATCCATTATGTAGCTAATTATTTTCGTAAGATTTTTTTCCTTTTAAATTTCAATAGCAAATTCGTCTTGCCCATCTAGAGAGGCATTGATACTACATGATTATGCAAGATTGTTGAGCATTGGGAAAGATGAATTAATTGTAAGCTGCAATAAACTTGCGAGATGTACGCGAAAGAAAATTGAAGTCAAGCATTTCAGAAATCACAATGTAATAGTATTTTCTGGGGACGTTTAATAATTTCACAATTAATTTGGGGTTAGAATTTTTGCAACGAAGCACTCGAAATCTTTTTACGCGTGTTATGTCCATACATATAAGTATTGATACATGTTAAATACATAAACCAACACATTTGCTGTACTGCAAACACATTAAAAAACTTCTAAAGAAATTTTTAACGCCTTTGAAATAATTACGAAGGAACTGTGTTCAAAGAAACGAAACTTACCCAACGAACAAATAGTTTTTAATAACAGGGGTGCCACAAAAACGGATTTACTACCGCACCAAGCTTCATAAACCGAAAATAGTTTACCCCATTACTTTTGTTATGAAAAATAATTGTACGAATAAAGAAAATATGACTGGAATCATAACATGTGTTACTATGAGCAAAATTCAATTCACTTTACAAACTATTCAAGTTTGTATTTATCTTCAAGGTTGGCATACACGTAATCGGCAAAGCTTAGTAATAAATTGTAGGCCCTAGCCAGTGTATAGACTACAGATGAAATAGACCGCTTATTCGTCTTCTGCGCATGTACCCAACATTGACCTACCCCAATCATACAGAACTGTCAAAGTCACATGGTGAGCAGTGATGAACGTGTTTGTTTATATCTTAATTTTTAAACGACTAGCACTATTATATGAATAAAATACTTTTATCAGTTTGAATTTAATCAAACTGCATTACAGATTGGTAACAGGAAGTATACATACATCGCAAAGCATTTGTTTACAAATAAGTTTTCTAACCTCAAATTCAATTCATGCCGTTTTCGCCAGAAGTGTTGGCAGAAAAGCAGTTCAATGTCGAGACTCGGAGATTGATTGTGCGCAGCCAGCGAGATCGGTCTTCCTCATCTTTAGTCTATGATCCAGTGTCAACCCCCTGGTTCCCACTGTCACAGATCTAATTTGCATAGTACAGCTCTCCGACGAACACCGCACTTCTTGCGGGGAGGGGCGATAAGAAGCCAGACTTGCGTGTTAGTTCCGCCCGTATCGCTCCTTAGCTTCTGATCCTTGAACGCGTACAAAAGAAGCTCCATGTACTCTTAGCTTGGGAAATTTCGCCTTTAAAGAGTTTTGTGGAAGTGAAATATATCTGAAGGAGAAGACCATCAAAGGTTTGAGATGTTGGTATTGCCAACTATAGTTAACAGAGAACGGAAGCGATGAAATAGTTTCGTAACATTCCTGACAAGCGTCATGTGTAAGCTCTGCATTACAACGCAACTTTCTACCTCCGAGTGACGCCGCTGGATCTAAGCCAAAGAAGGCTATGACAGGCGTCCTCACCCACTGGCGCTCTCTTGTGCCAGGAACATGCACTTGCTCGTCGGACAAGACTACTCGTTACAGTTCTTCTGTTGAAAAATAAAAAAAAAATAACTTTAGGACGTTGAATTCTGAAAGTTATAAAGGCATATATCAGGCATTTGGCCTCGCAGTAATTTATGCTAAAAGCTGTTCACCATAAAGTTAACATTTTTGAAATCAACCTTAGAAAAAGCTCCTACCCCTGCCTGCATACATTTTAACGGGCGCACTGAGTGACATGCGCCCAGTCAAGTTGGTAACGATAGATGGAAAATAGTTCCATAACTTAACGTCGAATAAATATTGTTAAGTAACCAGTTGTGATAACGCTTTATGTTCTTTTTAATGCATCGAAGTGTAAAAAGGACCAGATTTGTAACATATTTTCCACAGTTTCACCTGATCTGCCTCAGCCCATGGCAATGTTAATTGTACATAAGGCGGAGGAATACACACCGTACATATAATTAGATCTTGAGCAGGGCTTTCAATAGTGCTCATTTTACCGTGAACATCCTATAACAAGTTTTCCGCCAACAGGTATTTTGCCAAAAATAATCTTTTGTAAAGGCTATTTACGGATAACTGAGCAATTTTGAAAGCCTTGTTAAAGATCTACTTGTATGCACATTGTGTATGACGTGTGTAAAATTAACATTGCCGTCGACCTTATCACTTTATTCATACGTCGGTATAGGGAAACTGTGAAATTATTGGAAAAGAAAAAAAGTTTACAAATTCGGTAATTCTTAAACCTATACACATTAGAATTACAGAAAGCAAAACAAATGACTTCATTACTCACCTAACACTTCCAATTCAACGTTAAAGCAAGGAACTATATTCACTCCGTCGTTACCAACTTCACTGGGCGCAGGCTAGTCAGTGTGTCTGTTAAAATATACGCAGGTATAGGCAGTGGCATTTTTAAGAGATTTATTTTAAAAGTGCTCACTTTACCGTGAATATGTACATAGTAAAGTCGCCCTGCCGCGTGTGGCTGTGTATTCGGCTAAGGCTTCTAAACTACTTGATTAATTTTGATGCGCTTTTCACCATCATTTAGAGAATGTCTTTAGTAAGGTTTAGGTTTATAATACATTAACATTTAATGTAAGGATAGTAGATAAATTAAAACGTTTTATAATAAATTCTGAAAAAGCCGCTTTTCGGGCACTTATAGGGCTTACCATAGGAGATACACCAAATTAATGTACGTACTACTGAGTTATAGATCTCAAAATGGTCTACAAAAAAGTTCGCGACAGCAAATGTTTATCTTTTAAGGATGAGCTACAACAGTAACCATTTTTGTCTTTTAGGGATTCACTACGAAGACTCTTTGAACAACACATTATTAATCATATGTTAGCTTAACTCTTTGACACCCGGTGTACACAATCGTGTTCATGTTGCAACATAAGTTTATATTTGTCCAGTACTATACACTGAGAAAATTTTCTGGTAAACTTCATAAACGGTAATATGAGGTTTAAACCTATAAATTGTATGCTAATAGTACTACGTATAAGGCTGAAAATATGGGAATGTTTAGCATCGCTACCATACAAAGTTGGGAACTTTCCTACTCATGTGACTCTTTCCCGAGCAAGTGTAGGAATGTTACCATGCATGTATGGGAAAATATTTTACTATTCGCGCTTTGTCACTGTACGTGTACACTGATATGGTAAATTTACAATAATTTCTTAGAGTGTACACTTCGAGTCTCGGTGCTCAATGGTTTTCCATGATAGCATGTTATTTGTAAGCCGTGCCACTGCTCTAAGTTATGAATGGTCCATTGCAGGATCGCTGAACACAAAGCTTGTAGCTCATTGAATGAGAGAGTAAAATAATTACTGCGCAAGCTTCTGTAGATAACTTAACAAAAAATACCTTATTTGCAATAAGAGTAGGTCTGAAAGGGTTAAACAGCGTACTAAAACATTTGGTTGTATAGGCTGTTCACGGTAAAGTGAGCACTTTTTAAGGCCCTCACAAAAGGCATTAACCCTAATAAATATTTTTTATTGCAGTCTCAGATGCTAACTTTTGAGAGTGATGAAATGTATACACTATGTTTATTAGTCATATTGCAATGTTTACATTAAAAAGTGGTGGACAGGTAGAAACTAATTGAAAGGAAAAATTTAGCAGGGCCTTAAAAAGTGCTCATTTTACCGTGAACAGCCTATAAGCAGTAGCAGGTGTGCTTAATGCTGGATTTACATTGGCGCGACAGGCACGACGCGACGGAAGTAATGCTTCACCCAATCCCATACGAGAATTTTGTGACGTCAACGCGACAGAAATCTCGGGCGCGACGGACTTTCTGAATAGAAATAATTTCTAATTTCGTCGCGTCGCGGGCGCGACAATCGTCAATAAACGAGTGAATATTCTTGCTGCAAGAGTGGTGGCAATGTTCAGTTGGTAACATTTGTAATAAAATGCGGAGACAGTAAATACACACTATTTTGGGAAGACAGAGGTTGCTTGTAAATTATATAAAAACATAGGCCCAACCAATTTTTTTCTTGAACTACAAAACATAAACTTTCATGTGGTTGTTTGTGCAGTAAGTTATTCTCCTTCATTCATTCACGTAAACACACACATGGCCTTCCGAAACATTTTCATATTTTCAGCCATGAGTAGTCAAAATTTTGTTTTTGATGTCGCGTCGCGTCACAGTGTTTTCATTACAACCACAATCTACAGTAGCGCCACACCTGTCACGCCATTGTAAATTCAGCATAAAATACTGAAAGTCAGTTGACGTGTGAAGTTCCACAGATTGTCCAGCTCTGCGTGATCGGTGTACATGAATACTTCTCAAGGCGCTCGGTTGCGAGAAAACGACTGGTTTATGTGATTTACTGTGTACGAAGTTGATCACAATTGACCTTCCAGTGCAACATGCGTATTTGTGTACACGATGAATGAAGGGCTGCGACTTTATACCCAAGTAAAACGAGTAGTAATTTGGGAAGAAACTCAAACTACTAAAAACATTACCCCGTAATGAAACAACTGTCGTCACGCAGGTAGAAATGACCTTTACTATTCTTCCTCCTCCTCCTCCGACGACGGTACTAAACTTTTACGACGTTGAGTTTAGAAGATTACATAATACGAAGTGGTATAAGTGAAACGTTTATTGCCTCGAACCCCACACAGTTTTCTTCAGAGAATGTCTTGAGATAACGCGAGGGCTTTTCAAAATGACCGTTCTTTTATAACTCTCGTTGCTAATTGGTAACGCAGTAATAAGCCGGCCGTCGGAAAAGTCAGAACTGTGTAGTTATCAAGTATTACTTCACTTGCAACACACTTCTGCTCCGTCTCTGGTCATCCATCACGTTAAGTAAGTAACCACTTAAGCGTCGTCTTCAAATAAGAAAGTTCAGGGTTTGAATATAGTATAAGTAGAGATGATGGATAATTGCAAAAAAAATTTTGAGCCAACGTATCTTCTATGACACTCTAACTAGTTTATTCTTTCATAATTGGATGTACAAGATTTTAATTCTGCTAAGTCGTTTGCAAACCAATCACGAACGTTCTGCCTTACAGTGTCCAGCATCAGAATCCTCATTGGCCCAGTTAAATGGGGTAGTAGCTTCATACATTCATGACAGCCAATAAGAAAAGAAAATTATCGGGCATGTGTACAATACGTTGAATCCTAACAAACAGCCAACATTTCATGCGCTAAACCATCATCTCTAAGTATAAGTCATGGATTTGTGTAGCAATATTATTATACAAGTTTAACTTTTTGTATATTTCCAATCGCACCACGGATACCTTACAGGTATAAATAAGGGTTTGGTCTGATAACGCGCTAAGAGCTAAGTCTGACTGTAGCTGCAGAAACGCTTATTATGTATATTTCTACACTATTTATGACAAAATTCCCGCGAAAATAGTTTGCTTAGCCAGAGTATTTCAGAGTCCCACAAGAAAACAACAGCATATCAGAATAAGATTTGTACAGCAGTGTAACCTCTCGCAGAATAAAAACGACACCAGAGTCAGTTCAAATTCTAGAGCTTGGAAACCAACAGCAGGGAATAAATGCCCAGGAGGGAGGCGGTATACTCACTGCCCGTACATAGATAGGAAAGTAACTTATCTTAGAGTAAAAAAAAAAAAACGTGTGAAAATATATTTCTTGTTATATTGAACCATTATAAGAATAAGGGCGAAGGAAGGCAATCTAAAGCACAACACTGACGGTGTAATTTAAGTCTTCAGCGCACTTGCGAATGGGACTACAAGGTAGATTGTCAACTGTCTCTGTCCCGTACATTGTACGGAATTTCTCGTGTTCTGGAGCTAAAAGAATTATCCCGTTTGGGCATTGTACGGGACGTCATACGTCCCTTCTTCGAGAATAAAGTGAAAATTAATAAACACAGTGTTAGTAAAGTACCACTCCGCGATTACAAGTAAGTTTACTTCGATACTCGAACCCAATGGTCATAGATAGTTACAACTGACGTCAACAGGCGCCACTCGTCAACAAATGTGTTCGTGGAAGTAGCGCTTGCCGAGATATGCACAGTGTCTCGTCTTGCAGTGTGTGTTGGTGCCGTCTGTATTACAGCATCAGCCATTCAAATAACATTATGACTATACTTGCAACTAATATGTTGTTCTATGGTCAGAGAAAAATTTTTTAAAGACTGTTCACGATGAAGTGAGCAGTTTTGAAATAATCCTTAGAAAAAAATCACCTCTTCTACCTGCATATATTATTTCGGGCGCACAGAGCGACATGCGCCCAGCAAAGTTGGTAACGATGGAGTGAAAGTAGTTCCGTATCATAACGTCTAATAAAAAGTTTTAGGTAACCATTTGTGATAACTTAAATTATTTCTTTCGCTTTATGTTTTTTCATGCATCGAAGAATAAAAAAGAGCAGATTTGTAAAATATTTACTTTTCTAATAGTTTCACGGTTTCACTAGACCGAAGCATTAATAAAGTGATTAGGCCCACGGCAATGTTTATTTTACATAGGGCGGAAGAACACACAAAGTGCATACAATTAGATCTTCAGCAGCTCATTCAAAAGTGCTGATTTTACAGTCTATAGTCAGATATCGTGTGACATGTTCTCAAAAGCGTATCTTATGACAAATCGGAGAAAACTGGCAACCCTGCTGCAAAGCCACGGGAACGCGCCACTGTGCGGTGGGCTCAGGTTCTGTTGTTGACGCCCAGCCCGTGGAAATCCGCAAGGTTTCGAAAGTCTAGCCTCCGAAGAGTGTGGGAATTTCCAGGGTACAGACGCAGTTGCAAGAGCGTAATTGCACTCTGCCGACTTGCAAAGCAAGAGAGAAGGTAGACTTTATGTAAGCTTCCTCTCGAACATCAGTTACTGTATCAAACGAAACATTTTTGACATACTTCACCACTACAGTTGGTCCAGTACAAAACCAGAATATTTCGAAGAGAAACCAACATAGAAGAACAGAATATCGGCCAAGTTAGGCTGCCATCGGTAGATATGCGAAACAAGAAACCAACACAGAAGATTCCGATCGAGGAATTAGGCCAGAAAGCAATAAGTGGACACAACGACAGAAAATTGAACAACAAACATAATAAACATGGACAATACAATGTAAACAGCACAGCACGTCTATGACGTGACCCACGGCAATGAAGTGTGACTAAAATGATGTTTCGTATGATATGTTAGTCCCATTGTAAGATTTCTTCAAAGAACACATCAGTTACCATCACGACTTCGTTCACTGTCAACAGAATAGGAGAAAGAGTGAGGTGTTGGACGCAGTGAACTTTCAACAGTAGAGTCCCACAGGCGTTTTGACGTGAATACGTCTTTAAATTTGCAGCCATAGTAGGAGGCACTCCAGAAAATCCGATGATAACAAAATTGGGGGATACTGTTTAGCATTGCAGCTCCGAATCTATAATCTACAATCAAACTTCAATTACACCACTCGATTGCCAAAGAATCAAAGAATATGTTACGTTGAGTGAGGACTGCGAAACATCGCTCGTGAAAAAAAAAAGGCGGGGGGGGGGCGCTATTTTAAGCTCGTTTCTCCGCGTCTCATAACTTCCGCGTAGTGTAACTTTTGACTAAGAGAAGCTACGACGCTCGTTTAGGTTTCAATCAACAGGTCTCGTCAAGATCAATCGATTGCGTGTATAAAAACATTTGTGTGGCGTGGTTATGGTGAAATTGTATGAGTTTAATATTAAAAAAAATAAAGAAAACTTAACACAATGTCGGCCTATACTCGTCAAAAAGCCAAGTCGAAATAGAGAAATCTTATAGGGTTGAAAAGAGCATCTCAAAAGCAATCCAGTGATACCCATAAAACATCATATGATCGTGTGAAGCGGTGCCGGGAACGTAAAGAAAACTTAAAGGCGTCCGAGCGCGTCAACGTAGACATATTCACGCAAAACAAACGACCATGTTTCCATAACTGTGCTCACTCCACGCGGCTACGTAGAACCGGTAACTATAATGAGAAGACGAGAGGGTGACCATGGCGTAACGCACTTACCAGAAAAGTGACTCAACCATTCCATTCCCATGTGGATACTTGAGACCAGCACAACTGCCCCTCCTGCAGCAAGACACGTGCACAAACTAGAAGCAGGTATGCAAAACCGAGACTACACTCTATAAAAAATTGCTGGTAAACTTCGTTAATTAAATTGGAAGTTTTAAACCTATATATCGTACGGAAATAATACCACACATCTGGCTACAAATATGTAGGGACAGGTGTATTTCGCGAAAAATATGTAAGGCCATGCTAGGCTTCAGTATCCTATATCAACAACCACAACTTAATTTGGTTATTGACCGCGTGTCTGCGTGAGAAGACATGTTCCTATTTGACTGGGCTAATCGTAATAAAGTACTCCGATACTGAACGTCCATGATTCGCGGATAGACACTCGAGGCACGTGACATTTAATATCAACCAACCACGAAAGTGCGTATATGAGCAAAAGTGTTTTTTTTTTTTTTGGAGTACAACTGATCTTGAAAACTTTTCACGAAAAATACCTATTCCAACAAACATGGAATGTTAAGCGTCGCTACTATACCATAGTTGGGAAGTTTCCCACGCATTTGACTGTTTCCTGAGCAAATGTACGAACGCTAGAATGAATGTATGGGAAATAATCTTATAATTTGCGCTTTCTCAATCTACGTATACTCTCATGTAGTAAATTCGCGAATCATTCTTGGAGTGCAGTATACGAAGCATCATAGACAGATCAAAGTAGCGCAGTGGTAAACCACTGGCCTCGCATTCGGGAGGACACGGGTTCGATTCCCGGTCCGGCCAATACGGATCTCGGTTTCGCGAAATCACTCCCGCTGAATTCTGGGGTGGCTTCTTATTAAGGTCGCCTGTTTTTCGCGAAAAATATTTCCGCGCATGTTAGGTTTCAATGCCCTACCCTACGGGCATGCCCGCAGTATTCTTTTGCTTATTGGTGGTGTGTTTCTGTGGGGATGACGTTTTCTTAATTGACTGGCCAATCAGAATTAGGTTACTCCGATACTGCAAGTCTGTGATTCGCAGGCGGACACCTAAGACGCGTGCGAGTTTTAAAATCATCCAATCGCGATACTGGTTCTGATCTAGCGTGTTTTGTAGTGCAATTAGTAGGGACATGCAAAATTCGCGTTATTATTTGGCATCAGGCTGAACTTCGCAGTACTGTGTCCACCAGAGCCGACGTCTTTTCTCAATTGGCTGCTGCATAAACGTGAATTCACTCAAGTTATGATTGAATTGCACGTGATTGGGGCACACAACTGTGATGCGTTCATTTATTGATGCAGAGTCACCTAGGTTGCGTCACATAAAGTATGTTCCAATGACAAACGTGTTGAAAATGTACACGTGTTTGAAGTTTAACGTGTACCCAAATAATAACGCGAATTTCGCAGGTCTCTAGCAATTAGTCGTGGAATCTTATCGCGACTTTGCACCGTCCCTAATGATCTCACTGTGGCGCTCGTCACCAAAAAATTAATGTATATTGAATTTTTATTTTATAAAAACCGTTCAACTTGTAATGTGAATGGAGAACATTTGGGCGGCTCCTAACATCGATGTCTTGAAAGCCGGTGAGGGTGAGGCGAAGTGAGTAGAGCTGCGATAGAATGCAAGGGCAGAGGAAAAGTAAGCACCCCGAGAAAACCTGCCGACCAGCATAATTGTCCTGCACGATTCCCTCATTGCAAAAAAAATAACGGGACTACCCCGGTTCAACTTGTAGACTTGTACTCTTTCCTGGCATAAATAAATTTTTAGATCGCATAGTTTTTTCATCGTGGCATGTCAAAATCACAACTTTAGTGTTTTTGGGATTAAGAGTAAAATAAACGAGGTAATTTATTGGAAATTGAACAAGTGTGACTGAAAGGTTATGTCTGAATTCATTTCCAGATAGGTTTAGCAAAAAAAAAAAAAAAAAAAAAAAAGACTGTTACAAATATAAAATATGCAAAAATTTCCTTATTTTAAGCAGGTTTTAAAATTCGCGAAAAACATTCGCAGCATAATTATAAAGATTGCTTTAAGTAACTTATCGCATTGTATTTCAATTTAAATCATTTAATTTCGGAAAAAAAGTTTTTATTGTTTGCACGACCCAAAAACACTAAAATGCCAATATTTAAGGCCGTTGTGTAAAAATTATTCCATCTAAAATTATTTTCATGTAAGAAAATTGTATTCGTAAGTAAATGTTTTCAAGTTGGTTGAACGACGTTTCCTACCAATATAAAATAAAACATTTTGCTGTGAGCAACACCCTTAAGCCGTGCCTACCTACCAAGCCAGCAGCACGGCGGGACGGTCAGTAGCAACACAGACGCCAGAAGACCAAGTTCCGACGCGATGTCCAATCTTCAGAGCATCGAGCAACCAATCGACAACTATAATCCATTCGCGGTTAGGCCTACTTCACATTTTTCTGAAGCCCTGCTAAAGTCCTACTTCCAGGACATTCCTCCGCCTCGTGCAAACCAAGCTTAACCAAGTCTAGAAAATCACGCCAACGGAGAATGCATCGAATTCGTGCGCACTCAGTTGTAATGATATTTTGCATTAGAACAATTTCTTACAAGGCGCTACCAACACAGATTTGTTCTCACTGTTTTTATTCATGTTTATTATAAATGACATATTATAATTTATAAATGAAATATAGGTAAAACTTCAATTGAACCACAAATGAGATACTTCTATGTTTAGATAGGTATTAAACGCTTGTGACACATGGCATATTTAGTAAATAAATAAATAAATCATATATAGGTTGATTTTCCAAAGGTTTGATTTAAAAGAGTGAAGAATCCGCGAATGGACTATAAATGGCACTCACGCTGAGGGACTGGCACTACGACAGCCTACGTAAGGGCGTGATCCATGCCGCTGATTGGACGCGAGGCCTGCCTGGCATTATAGGCTATTCAAGGTAAACTAAGCCCTTTTGAAAACTCTCTCATTTGGAATAATAGTCAATAAATACATTTTGTCGTAGTCTTAGGCGTAAACTTACGAGTGTGTTGGAATATGCACACTGTGTTTATTACCAACTTAGCAATATGAATTTTAAAAGGCGATTAAAGGATAAAATATGGCTGAAAGGAAAACGTAGCTAGAGCCTCAAAAGTGCACACTTTACCGTGAACAGCATGTATCATTAAAGCAGTCCACAAGTGAGGCAGCCCTATGACAGTAATTACTAAGTGTTCAATAGGCATCTGTGGTCAGTCGAAGCCGTGGCTATTGCGAATGTGAGTGTGAATACGAACTACTTGCTCACAAATTCCTATCCTACGTTAGTTTAAGCTGCGAAACAACTAATTCAACTGTAGCCTATTCGCCGTTTCTTCACACTTTTTTTAATCAAAATTTTGATAAATCATCCTATGTGAGACATGTTTGGTTGTTTCCTCAGTATGTCATGTATCAGAAGACTTCTGTTAACGTACGAGTATTTTATTTTTGAATAAAACTGAACCTTCAGCTATGTTTTATCTATAAATTATAATATTTCATTTGTAATAATTATGAATAAAAAAGGGTGCATATAGGCGTGTTGGTAACGCCTTGTATTAAATGATCCTCATGCAAAATATTATTAATTAAAGTGAGTGCGTACGAATGAGGTGCGTCATCCCTTTGGTGTAATTTCCTAGATTTAATTAAACTTTGTTTGTATGAGGCGGAGGAATATCCTGAAAAAAAAACTTTAGCAGGGCTTCAAGAAAGTTGGATGTAACCACGAATGGACTACAATATTACATAGTTTAGGTTATGTTAGTATAAAATATGAAAACACGCAGTCACCACGTTTGTCTAGGGAATCCTGTTAGGTTGCGATACGATATTGACAAATTAAGTTATGTGTGAAAACACGCATGCGTAGTCGTGATGGCCGCTTACAAACGCACGCGCAGGAACCACGGACTCTGCCATCCACAGACACTCCTTTTCTGGAAGTCTTGCTCAGTGTCTTCTTTCTGTCCGTTACGTGTTTCGACCTCAGTTAGAAACTGCCATTGCTATCGACATAGCGACTAGTCTGCATGGACGGGATCGAGTGACACGTCTGATTTTCGCGAAAATAGTTACTGTCTAATTGTTTTTCAAAATACTTCGGCTCAGATTCCACTTTCCCAACTGGGAGATTGTTAACTGATACACGCCAGCGGTGCTAGATCGCGGATAGAAAACTTTTTTGTCAAGGTAGTCACCTATTTTCAAATAGTCCCGTCAAACGCCACAGCGTCTTATCATAAATACACGCGACCAATAACCGAAGGAAAAGTGCACGTGTCACAAATAGTATTGAAGTCGTAGCTGTGTAGAGCGCTTTCCGCGAAAATCAGGCGTCCATAATCACAGAGTAGGTAGGTATACAGAGGTCAAATAAACCGCTCATACCGCGAACTCCAGTCGCACACGCCAGAAAAATGGCGTCAGTGGGCAAAAACATGTCGGAATGGCTGGTAACTTAATCGCCAGCCGGCCATAGACTAAAGATGAGGTAGACCGACCTCGCTGGCTGCGCACAACCAATCTCCGCGTCCCAATATCGAACTGCTTTTCTGCCAACACGTCTACCGAAAACGGCATGGATTGGATTTTAGGTTAGAAAACTGAATTGTAAACAAATGCTCTGAGCCGTTTGTACACTTGCTGCAACCGGTATGCAGTGCTGTTTGATTAAATTCAAATAGGTAAGAATATATTATTCATATAATAGTGCTTTTCAACTCAAAATTAATATATAAACAAACACCTTCATCGTAGTTGACCATGTGACTTTACAGTGTGTGTTATTGGGGTAGGTCAATGTTGGGTGCACGCGCAGAAGATGAATAAGCGGTCTACCTCATCTGTAGTCTATGAAGACAGCAGCCCAACCAATAGTGAATTTTCGGCAGTACGCGGTGTCCGGTGAGAAAATCCCGCTCCCAGAGGCTGGCATAGCCTACTAGAAGATGGGTATAGTCTATATACGGTTTCTTCACACTTCTTGAATCAAACCTTTGAAAAAACACCACATGTATGACGTGTTTTGTAGTTTCCTAAATATGTCACCTATTTCAAGCGTTTTATACTTAAGTTAACGTTAAAGTACTTACCCCAATTTTAATTAAATCTAACTTTTCAGTATATATCTATCTACAAATTACAATATTTAGTTTATAATTAATCTGAATAAAAATAAGAACATACGTGTCTTGTTAACGCCTAGTAAGACGTAGTTCGGATGCGAAATAATATTACACTGAGCGCGCACGAATCAGGTGAGTTGTCCCTTTGGCCTGATTTTCTATACTTGGTACGCTTTGGTTACTTAAGGCGGAGGAATATCCTGGAAGTAGAGCTTTAGCAGGGCTTCAGAAAAACTGGAAGTAACCGTGAACAGTGTTATACGCTCACATCAAAGAAACTGCCACGCCGTTGCTCCTCTGTACGCTTTCGTATTCTGTGCCCTAATAACAAATACGTCACGATTGCGTCAATTATTAGCTCTGATATATTGTATTGGTTAATAAGGAACCAGTTTCAAAGTCTGCCAGTTTAATACCGTGCGTTTAATATAACGTTACTGAATAAAACCACATTTCCTAATTATTACCGGCATGACTGGACGTATTCTGTCCAGTATTAACTTCAAAGTATACGCAAACACGAGCAGGGACTTTTTTTTTTCCCCCAGCGGTTGGTTTGGAAAGTGTTCGGTCGACCGTGGCACAGCTGTATTCCAATCGTGAGGTGAAGGAGCTGAAAATAAGGCGATGGCGGGCGTGTGATTACGAAACTGGCCAGGGATGATGAGAAAACAGTCGACAAAACACGTCCCTAAGAACAACACTGTATCAGATCAAAACCGGGGAGATTAGGATAACCTGCGTTTTCACGCGTCGCAGTTCGCAGGGAGAATAATATCGTCGGCACGTGTTTCACGACTTTATTTAAAAAAAAAAAAAAAATTTAATGGTATTTACGAAACCGTTTGGTTATTAACCTGCTCGGTTACACAATTAATTTCTAAGTTCCGAATGTTTTTGGTAAGTGCTGTACTTGGGTCAAGCATTTTTCTTACGTCCAGCGGACAACGTGCTGTAAATGAGAGAGTGAAGATATTTGGACGGCTCTTAAGATCGAGGTCTTGAGAGCCGATGAGGGTGATTTAGGTGAGTATGAAGCAGCGCCGTAATGAGAGGGCGGGGTAAACGAGAGGTCCCCGAGAAAACCCGCCGACCAACGCCATCGTCCGGCACGATACCCACATGCGAAAATCCGGAGTGACCCGGCCGGGGATTGAACCTGGATCGCCTTGGTGGGAGGCGAGCAGGCTAACTGTTTAGCCACCGTGGCATCGATTTAGAGGTGTAGAACATTTCAGGAATCATATCAACCACGAGGCAGGCTGAACACTGATGCTTTGTTATGTGCAGTATTTTGGTCCTAAGTGTAACTCATGCGTAAAGGATGTTCATGATAAAGTAAGCAAATTTTGAGACCAACCTTAGAAATAAAATCACTGCTCCTACCTGCATATATTTTAGAGGGTGCACTGAGTGACTTGCACCCAGTAGAGTTGGTAACGATGGAGGGAAAGTAGTTCCATATCTTAACACTGAATAAAAAGTGTTAGGAAACCATTTGTGATAGCTTATATTATTTCTTTCGCTGTCCGTTTTATTAATGCATCAAAGTGTAAAAATGGGCAGATTTGTTAATTTTTTACTTTTCTCACAATTTCACAGCTTCACTTGACTGACGCATGAATACAGTGATGAGGCCTTTGACAATGTTAATTCTACAGATGGTGGAATAATACACAACGTGCATACAAGTAGTTCTTAAGCACGATGTTGGACACGATATAGACAGTTCACGGTAAACCGAGCACTTTTGAAAGTCCTGCTTAAGATCCACTTGTATGCAAGTTGTGTATTCTTCCACCATCTGTACAGTAAACATTGTCATCGGCCTCTCATCATTTTATTCATGCGTCAGTCAAGTGAAACTGTGAAATTGTGAAATAAGTAAATACTTTTAAAAAGCTTGCCCATTTTTACACTTCGATGCATTAAAACAACGGAAAGCGAGAGAAATAATAAAAGATATCACAACGTCAAATGAACGAGTTAATAGCAACTTGGATTTTTTCATAATTATTTTAAAAACATTTTTAATTAACTGCAAATAGTTCACTTATTGCCAGAGAGAATAACTGATGAAGTCTACGGTACATTCTAAAAGTAGGGGCACCTGTTTTTCGCGAAAAGATTTCAGGACAAGTTGTGTTCTAATGTATGTACGTTAGTTCAGAACCACTTTGGTGATTGGACAATTTGAATTGTTACGCATCTTATCTGTCTGCCTGCGAATCATGGACAGTCAGTATCGGAGAAACTTAATTCTGATTGGCTTCCTCTTGTTACAGACCGCCTTTACACGAAGAAAAGTGGGGATTATTCAAATGAAGACTGCAAGTGAGCACATACGATATTGAAGTATAGCCTCTGCGTAAACATTTTCGCGAAAAACAGGTGGCCCTATGTAAAAGTAATTTTGTTTATGTGTAACAGATGACTAAAGATGTCCGTACCACGAAATTGCAGTGAGGTTCGAACCACCTCATAACGTACAGGCAGTTTATGGCTGGTACTTATGCTGCTAGGCAGAATGACCAACGATTTTCCTTGTGGGTAACTGATTCGTGAACCATGCTATACTTAGGGATAGGAAAATTTCGTGAGTTCAATGACATGTAGGCTAGACTCCACAATCCTTTGTACAGTCGAGCCGGAGATGTTTTTTCATTGGCTGCTGCTCCAGTGTTACCTCACACCGGAATTCGCATCTTGTTCCCTTGCAAGTCTGCTATTGGATCAGAGTCGTCTAGGGCGTGCATAATAATCTCTGATCCAATAGTAAAGGTGACTTCAGTGTACACGTGTTTTAAGTCCATCTTGTCCTGAAATTAATTCGCGAAATTTTCGTATCCCTAGCTATACTCTATTCGGGATATCTTCAACACTCTTTTGAATAAAACCTTTGAAAAATCACGCTATGTATGACGTGTTTAGTTTGTTCCTAAATATGTCACGTATCACACATATTTTATACTTCTCTTAATATAAAAGTGCCTTATTTGTGGTTAAATTTAATTCGCATTTATATTTTAACTATAAATTATGATACTTCATTTGCAGTTAATATGAATAAAAATTGGGGAAAAAATAGGTGTTTGGTAATGCCTAGTAAGAAATATCATGTAAAATATTATTAAGGCGAGTCCGCACAAGCGCAGTGCGTTAACCATTTGGTGTAATTTTCTACACTTTGTAGAAATAATTAACTTACATAATTTTAGGCACTGCTTCAAACATATGTTATCTTCGGAATTGCACTGATATCCAGACGACGCTTACATCGGGGCCAGTAGAAATCTGCGTGTGCTTTATGTTACTGGCAGCAGTGTTTTATGAGTAGGGACACTCGAATTTCGCGAAAAGATTTCACGACCAGTTGTATTTCATAACACTTTAGCTCAGATCCACTTTCGTGATTGGATGGTGTCCGTGTTACGCGTCTTAGGCGTATGCCAGCTAATCAAAGACGCGCAGTATTGAAGTTACCTAATTCTCATTGGCCAGTTAAGTGGGAGAAGATGATCTCGCAAAGACATGCAGCGAATAAGCAAAAAAAAAAAAAAATACTGTTGGTCTGCCCGTAGGGTATTGAAATCTAGCATGTGCGGACATCATTTCGCGAGATCCGGGTGTCCCTATTTATGAGGCAACGGAACATAGTCTCAGCAGTGAATGGTGTCTCCCACACATAGGGAACATTTCTCATTGGACGGTATGTTCCGCTTTGTACAGTGCTAACCATTTATCATTTATGCCACGTCCCAGATATAGGGCACTCACAAAAATGGTTAAGGTTGAAGAAAAGCAACTGCCTATGGAGCACTGCATCCGAATATAACACGTGAAGAACTCACAAAAAAAATGGGACAGACACCATGAAAATTGCCAGGAATGTGCGATTTACGCTGTATATGTAAGAAGAACGTAGGTATATATTTTGAAACAATTTAAAATATTTTACTAAAATACACTTTTTAAATGTAAAAAATTAATCGATCGATAGAGTCCGCATTTCTAACAAAATTTAAGCGCATTTCCATTCTGGATATTTCATAAAGCAGAATTTACTAGAAAATCTTCTTCAAGAAAGACCGTCATAGTATTTACTATGATTGCATGTAAGAACATTGTAATAATAATAATGTAATAAGTCATTTTTATAATTGATTTTATGCGCGTCCATTTGTCGCAAACACTTATGGATGAAACTGACGTAAATAAAGTTAATTATACAACTGTGATGATACATTATTACTGCAATTTTCTTATTATACGTCCTGAAACACTCGGCGCCAATAATATAAATGCAATAAAATGCAGGCTTAACCATGGGTTTTTACTGATAATAGCAAGCAGTCAATGAACAATAATATCTACCTGCATTAAATTATGAAATCTAGCCCTAAGAACAGTTAACACACGAACATTTTTTCCGTGCTGTATTTGTAATAAAAAAAATTTCTCTGTAATGTCTTCAAATAGGACAGTCAGGTTTTCACGGGGATAATGACAAGTGAAAAAAAAAAAAATTAATGTAATTCAGAATATCATACCAGAAATCAAATTTACTATTTTCCTCTTAAGATATTTAATCAGTTTATTTTAAACTGGAGGTCCCGGACCTTGGTAGGAGCGCTAATGTTTCAAAAGAGCCCGTAAAAAAATTAATTGTAATTTGTACAATACTTACAGCTTGCGAACTTAAATGTAGGTAAACATTAGATGCAATATTCAAGTTATTTTGTACTTCTGTGGAACACGATATGAAAATTCTGGCAATGCATAAACTTTCTAAACACATCAGAGTTTACAAATAAAATAATTATATGTAGTTATAGTACTTTAACACTGCAAGTTATTAATGCATTTTGGGCAAAACGTTGTCTCCCCACAGCACATTCAATAAAATATGAGTGTTCATTGTAAATAATTGTCTAGGAAAAAATACTTGAAATCTGAATTATTAAATAGTAAACATTATTTTAAATAACATCAACTGTTTGGGGATTGTACCCTAGGGTATTATTAACACGCAGCCCGGTGACGAATTGAAATGGGGCGGCGGACGGGAATGTATAAGCCTTTTACGGTGAATTAGTAGGGGGACACGAATTTCGCGAAAAGATTTCTATACATGCTAGACTTCAATAGCCTACCGGCGAACCAGCAGTCTTCATTTGCTTATTGGCCACGAGCATTTATGAGAAAATATGTACTTACTTGACTGGCCAATCAGACGTAGGTAATTCCAATTCTGTACGTCTGTGATTCGCGAGCACACACCTTAGACGCGTCAAACCTAGATTATCCACTCAAGAAAGGTGATCTGAGCTGAAATGTTACGAAATACAACTGGACGTGAAATCTTTTCTTCGCGAAATACGGGAGTCCCTATTAACTAAGCATTTTTGAAATTAACCTTTCAAAATTGTCTCTGCTTCTACCTGCATATATTTTTACGTGCACACAGACTGGCATGCGCCCAGTAAAGTTGGGAACGACGGGGAGAAAATAATTCTATTCGTTAAAAGTGTTAGGTAAAAATTCGTGAATACTGAAATTATTTCTTTTCATTTATTTTTCCATTCATAAGTTGCAAGAATTAAGAAAATTTGTAAACTATTTACTATCCTAATAATTTCCGTTTTTACTTGGCTGGCGCGTAAATAAAGTGTTTAGGCTCGTGACAAAGTTAATTTTACATACGGTGGAAGAATACACAGTGTGCACACAAGTAGATACTAAGCAGGGCTTTAAAAATACTCAGTTTACCGTGAATAGCGTATAGGTAGAGACCTGTAAAATCCGCGTTATTATTTGAGGACATGTTAAACTTGAAACACATGTACGTTTGCAATACGTTTGTCATTGGGCCATACTTTATGTGAATACATCATGGATGACTCAGTACCAATAAAGGAACACTTCACTATTGTGTACCTCAATCACGTGTAGTTCAGTCATAGAGAAATTGTCTTCAAGTCTATGCAGCAGCCAATGGAAAACAACGTCGGCTCTAGTGCATACAGTACTGTGAAGTTCAGCCTAATGCCAAATAATACCGCGAATTTTGCATGTCCGTATGTATAGGGAACCTTCATTCCCGGCTTGCGAAGTGAACGTGGGGTGAAGAAGCGGCGGAACACATCGGTGCGGCGCGGGAGGAAACAGGAGTACCACGAGGAACTCCGGCACGGTTTTTTACTCGCCGGGGATTGAACCAGCGGTCGCCTGGATATGTATAGGCTGTTCACGGTAAAGTGAGCACTTTGTAAGGTCCTGCTAAATTTTTCTTTTTTATGAATTTCTACCTTTTCACCACTTTTTAATGTAAACATTGCAATATGACTCATAAACATAGTGTATACATTTCATCACTCTCACAAGTTAACGTCTGAGACTGAAAATAAATATATTTAATAGGGTTTAATGCCTTTTGAAAGGGTCTTTAAAAGTGCTCACTTTACCGTGAACAGCCTATAAGTAGGGATAGAAAAATTTAGCGAATTCATTTCAGAACAAGACTGACTTCAAACTCGTGTACACTGAATTCACATTTGCTATTGGATCAGAGTTTATCATACACGGCCTAGAAAACTTTGAGCCAATAGCAAACTTGCAAGGGAACAAGAAGCGAATCCCATACTACCAGGATTGGGATAACACTGTGGTAATGAACGAACATCTGAGCCTCAACTGTACAAAAGATTGCGGAGTCTAGCCTACAGGTCATTGAACTCGCGAAATTTTCCCATCCCTACCTATAAGTGGGTGCAACATGAATATCTCACCCTTGTCGGCAGGAGTGTCGTCGCTGTGCACCAGTAGCTCCTCCATGGTGGCTCAGCCCGGTCGAGAACAGGGGTCACGTCACTAGGCGCGACCGGCGAGCCGACATGGCCTACCACACGCGGGACGTCGAACCTCGGACGAGTTTGGGCAGCGACTGCGCGCGCCAGCCCGCTCGGCGCGTGCGCAGGACGTCGCGCTTGGCTACCCTTTCCCCTGCCGGGGGGGGGGGGGGAGATGGAAGCTCGCGGCCGGTGACGTCACCGGTCCCTTTCCCCTCTTCAAGTGTTCACTTCTGTCCCGCACGACGCGGCGGGGAGGTCCTACAGGGCGCGGAAGCCGGCATACGCTGTTCGTGATCAAATGAGCACTTTTGAAAGCCCTGCTTAAGATCTACTTGTATACACGTTGTGTATTCTTCCACCTTATGCAAAATTAATATTGCCTTAGGCCTCGTCACTTTAGTCAAGTGTCCTTCAAGTGCAACTGTGAAATGATTAAAAAAGAAAATGTTTTGCAAATCTGCTCAAGTTTACACTTCGATACGTTAAAAAAAAAAAAAAAAAAAAAAAAAAAAAAACACACAGAAAGTGAAAGTAATAATTTATATTATCACAAATGGTTACCTGACAATTTTTATTCGACGTTAAGATATGGAGCTACTTTCCATTCATCGTTACCAACTTTACTGGGCGAATATCACTCAGTGAGCCCGTTAAAATTTATACTCATATAGGGACAGTGACTTTTTTTAAGGTTGATTTCAAAAGTGCTGACTTTATCGTGAACTGTATTTTTTTTTTAACTCGGTTAAGCTTTATTTGCATGAGGCGGAGGAATATCCTGAAAGCAGAACTTTAGCAGGCCTTCAGAAAAGTTGCGAGAGTCGGAGGTAACCGTGAATGGAGTATAGGTGAACATACCGAGGAGGAACGGCCGCTTGTATCACGAACTCCAGCCGCACGCGCCGTCAAAATGGCGCCGCTGACCACCAACATCTCGGAACATAACGTTCGCCAATCAGCGCTTGCGGTAACCTACTCGCCAGCCAGAGCGGTGCCTCAGCCAATAGGAAACCATTCGCAGCATGCGGTGTTGAATCAGACTCTAGGCTCATTTCCAGAGCATCGCGCAGCCAATCAGAGAATGGGTGCATCCACGTCAAACGAACCGCCACGCCGTTTCATCTCTGTAGACTTATCTATTATGTGGCAGGTGTCGGTATTCGCAGGATCCGTGCACAGGGGCGAATTGTACTTTACAAAAATGCTGTTTATATATATATAATGTGTGTGTATAGATTTAACACTTTGAGAACCATGTCCGAGTGTAGTTCGGGCAAAACTAGTATGAATGTTTCTCTGTCCATAACACACAAAACTGGCCTGGATGTAGTTACTTTGTTTCTTATTTCTATCACGATTTAACCACCAGACAACATATCATTTATAGGTAACGGTAATTTTCGAAATAAAATGAAAATATTATACAGTGTCTGATATGAATACGATGGACTGTAAATACTGTTCAATACGATGGATCATTTGGTTGTTATAGTACCAACGGTTCGCTGATGTAAGGCCAATAACGAAAGTCGTTTGGGGTTTTGACCACTGGGACGGCGGTATTACATGTATGTATGTATATATATATATGTATATATACACACACATATACATACACACACATGGCAACTTAGAATAATTTTTCAGCCCGTTGAGCTCCGTACATGTAAAAGTTAACTTTACCGTGGATTTGATGTGCATCGATCAGGTAAGACTAATTTTGTTTTATTATTTGAATACACGAAACAGAAATAAACTTCCAGTAATGGCCATAGTTGCTCTTTTAAGAAGCCGGAAACTACCATAAATACTTCTCTAATTTCGCTGTCAAAATCAGCGGAGGTAAGCATTCGGTGATAATATTTGCAGTTACGTGCAGGAACATTTCAAAATACTGATTTCAAAATCGCTCTCATTAACTGTGAGCGGATGATATGTTTTTGACATGTTTCGCCTGTCTGCAGAGGAACCAGAAACGTTCAGCGTTAGAAAAGCACATTCCTCTCTGGTTCAGTCAAGCTTCACAAACACAAACGACCGCTTACAAAAAAAGAATATTTCAGAGACACAAACAAGCGCAAAATTTGTTAAACTCCAATAAGCAGTCACCATTTTGCTCAACAAATCTTCGTCATACCATTTAGACGAAGATGAAAATACAAAAAATCAGATGAATGCAATTTTCTCAGGCTGCCCTAGTACTTTTCCTTGAGTGTATCCTTACTCATGAAAGAGCCGAAATGTTACCGTGTTCTGCTAATTCATACTTGGTCCATATATTGGTCACTATTTATTTCCACCAATTTCTTTAAAAAAAATAATGCCTTTCACAGAAAAATTACACGAGTCGAAAGATGTAATATTTTATCGCTTAGCTCATGTAACCCGATTCCCCCATCCCCGCCCGCCGCCACCAGAGAATACAATGCTGTTCACAAACGTATGAATTTTCAATTTATTATATGGCTGTTGTCTAGAAATCAATTCACACCTTTACAATCGTTAACATGCTAATTACAAATAAGTAGGTGTGTCCCCCCCCCCCCCCTTTTTTCCTCGATATTAGCCGAGCAGAACATTATCAGATCACTTTCGAATTCTAAAGAGAAATTAATCTTGTAAATGGTAATGAATGGATTGCTAACCAGCAAAGTCGTCACTGCAGTTTTAAGACGGCCGCGATACAATCAGGAAAAAAAATTACACCATTGTACAGTTTATTTATAAAATTGCTATCAAAATAATATATAATTAGAGACCTGCAAAATTCGTGTTATTATTTGAGGGCATTTAAAGGTGAAAACATTTTAACCCCAGCAACACGTTTGTCATTGGACGCAACTAAATGAACACTTCGCAATCGCGTTCCCCAATCACGTGCTGTTCGCTCAGAAAGGGAGTGATTTCAAATCTGGGCAGTAGCCAATGGAAGAACGACGTCGGCTCCAGTACATACAGTACTATGAAGTTTAGCTTTATGCCGAAAAAAAATAACGCGAATTTTGCAGGTCCATGTATATAAGCAAAATGTGACTCTCCTGATTTAGTAAAAGTATATATCGAAAGGAAAAAGTTATATTATCTGAAGGAAATATTGCGAATAAGTTAGTATCCAACATGCGCACCGGCTCGAGCTGTCGTTCGTAAAATATGAGCTTCGACATCGGGGAGAAAGTGTTGGAAACGGCCTTCCTGGAGCAGCGGTACACGACCTACATCAGTGGCGGCTGGCGTTTTATTGCAGGCGGGGCTGCCCCGGTGTGTTTTTCTCTGCGGTCTTTACACTTTGAACTCTGTACTCATTTACTGACATTCAACACAAGCTGGAATTGTATCTCTCATATCTTAAATCATACGAACGCCATGTCTAATCAGCCAATGGGATTTCGACTTTATTATTCACCAATCAAACGTCCTTTCGCATGTAACACGCATTACAATATGTATTGTTCACTTCAGTTCATATAAGGAGCCGGGGATGGTTTAGTGGTTAGAGTACTCGCCTGCCACCTAGGCGAACACGGGTCGCTCCAGGATTTTACGCATGTGGATCCGTGTCGAATGATGCCGCTGGTCGGTGGGTTTTCTCGGGGATCTCCCGTTTCTCCCGCCCTCAAGACCTCCTTGTTAAGAGCCATCAAAATCTCTTCACTCACTAAATCACTCATTCAGTTCGTATAAGAAGATTACGAAATCTATTGATTGTAGATAGTGTTGATGTGTTCTATAGGCTATTCACGGTAAAGTGAGCACTTTTGAAAACCCTGCTTAAGACCTACTTGTATGCACGTTGTGTATTCTTCCTCCTTATGTAGAAATAACATTGCCATGGACATTATCACTTTATTCATGCATCGGTCAAGTGGAACTGTGAAATCATTACAAAAGTTAACATTTTTTTAATCAGCTAATTTTTACACACTGAGGCGTAAAAAAAAAAAAAAAAACGTAAGAAATAATTTAAATTTTCGCGAATGGTTACCTAACACTTTTTATTCGACGCTAACATATGGGACTACTTTCCATCCATCGTTACCAACTTAACCGGGTGCATGTTACTCAGTGCGCCCGTTAAAATATATGCAGGCAGTGGCAGTGACATTTTTCTAAGGTTGATTTCAAAAGTGCTCACTTTATCGTGAACAGGCTTTCAGGTGGTTTTGACATCTATACAAGCATAAGTGAAACAGTGAAGTTACATCCACGTGAATTTTGTTTCCAGTGTGGGAGCTATAACACTTACACTGGCACGTGCTTAAATAGCGCGATCGCCACTCTGCGCAGGGCTCTGAACTGACGTGCAGTGTTTTTGTAGTGCTGCTTGTACCTATTGGACTTTCGACGGTGACCCTGTAATTTTATTGATGAAAAGTCTGTAAACGCTGTTCACTGTAAAATGAGCACTTTTTAACGCCCTACTTACGATCTACTTGTATGTAGATGTATTCTTCAGCCTTGTGTAAAATTAACATAGCCATGAGCCTCATCACTTTATTGATACGTCGGTCAAGTAAAATTATGAGATTTTTTGAAAAGTAAATATTTTCAAATGTCCTAATTTTTACACTTCGGTGCATTAAAAAAAAAAACTGAAAAGGAAAGTAATGATTTAAGGTTTCACAAATGGTTACCTAACACTTTTTATTCGACGTTAAGATATGGAACTATTTGCCATTCATCGTTACCAACTTTATTAAGCGAATATCACACGGTGCGCATGTTAAAATTTGTATATATGCAGGTAGGGATAGTGACTTTTTTTAAGGTTCACTTTGTCGTGAACAGCCTGCAGCAAACTTCAGTACAGTCTCCTAGCGTAGTTTGACTCGTGTCCGGCTAGTATGTTTTAATATACCGCAGTCTGAAAAAGTTGTTCTTAACTATATTATAGGTCTTCAGAACAATATGTACAATAAGCATGGTAATTTTAAAGTTCCATTCCTTCCTCATATGGGGTAAGATGTTTTGTCGTAAGCAAACATACTGGGGGCACGTTTAATATTTTCGTGGAGGAAGAAAAACTGGATTTCAAATACTCTGCAACGCAGTTCCACACTATAAAAAATGTTCTGGTAAACTTTCTAAACTGTAATGGAAGTTTTTAACCTATACACTGTATGGTAATAATACCACACATCAAGTTGCAGATATAGGAATGTTCATCAGTGCTACTATACAAAGTTGGGAACTTCCCTATACATTTTACTGTTTCCTGAGCAAATGTAGGAACACAACAATGAGTGTATAGGCGAAAACATTGCCATTCCTGCTTTCTCGCTAAGAATATACACTGGTATGGTAAATTTCCAAATAATTGCTTAGAGTGCAGCGCCAGGCAGGCGGACCTCTTAAGTAGTAGGATGTATTGAAATATTTTCTGTGTAATAGTTGTTTGCGCGAATAGGCGTATCTCGGTAAATAAATGTTACGCAAATACTCGAGCACCCCTGGCATTCAGCGGGTTAAATTTCTGCGGTTATCTGAGATCATGTTCTGGTTCAATGCCCTAGCGTCTCTCAGCGTCACTTGGGGAGCGGCGAACCTTCTAGATCGAGCCACTGAGACTACTTATGCCGCGAGGGGCCTCCGAGTGGACGGTGTTGAGAATTTGGAGGATAGTGCGACCCCAAAGCCGTCCCTACACGATACCCAATTTCTGCTACCTGCATAAAAGTTTCTGTAGTAGAAGAGAATAAAGGATCGATCAGTTCATACCCACACGTTACCTAAAATGCTAACAGAAAATTGTAAATGGCAGGCAAAAACAACTCGCAAATGGCAGACATTCTGCAGTTGGCAGGACTACAAATGCAATTTAATATTATATTGTTACGTGCTGCAGCTGGCACCGACTCAGCTGCCCCGCGCCGTAATCGGAGACCCACCTCGCCGTCTCATCTTCCTGGAACGATGCGCTCGTGGCTGTCTGCCGCCCTTCTGGGAATCCCGTGAATGCCGACAGCGGCGAGACTTGCTGCCGTCAGAGACCTCCTCTCGCCTACTAGAGTTTCCGATACGTTTAGCGAAGACGCAAGAATGTTCTGGCGAGACTGACTGGCGCCTCAGCCCTCCGCGACGCATCACGCGAGTAGGGGAAGATTCTAGGTGGCGGCCTAAGATACTATATATTCTGCTGCAACCCAGCGGCCGGCAGTCTTTGATGGAGGCCGCCTTGTCGAGTGTGCGCGAGCGAATAGTAGTCTGGACGACGACTGGAGATTGCGGGACGACGGCGAGTGAGGTGTTCGTGGCGTGAATGGACGAGAAGGTGTGAAACCGACGAGTGAAGCCTACTGTGCGTGAGGGCGCTTGGAGGACTATAGAACATTGCGACTGGCGGGACATGGACTGAACTGAGTTGGGACTGAATGGAAGTGTAATACTGATTTTATTGTAAACATTCGAACTATCCATTTGGACATATATTTTACAGAATATCTGAATAGGTTTGATACACTTTCTATTGGGACTGATCTTTAATTATTTAATTTCATCGATTTCTTTGTGGTAATTATAAATTGTATTAAATTGGAGTAATTAGTAGTGAACAGTAAGTGATATTAATTTATTGTGAGAATTTGGGTTCAGAGAATTTTGCTGTAATAAAATAAGGAAATTATAATTAATTATTTTATTTTATTAAGACCTCCATTCCTTAACGAACTAACGAACTTGGTATAGTCCACTTAATTTCTAGGGAGAGAAATTGTAACAATATGTAGGAGCTTTGTGGCACACCCAAAAGGTACGAAGACAATTTTTTTTTCCTGAAGACCATATTTATTTAAGTTTCTGAGAACAAATACTAGGCTATTAATGTATGGAAAATAATGTTAGTAACGGCACTGCTTATGTATAAAAAACAAGGTACTGTTTTCACATTTATGTACAACGGACGTTTACGCGACTAATTAAAATATTATTAAATTATTTAAATATTTATCTCTAACAAGCATAATAATCAATATTGTGCTTTCCGTAACTAAACGAGTTTATACGTTAGGAGACTTAAAGAACGGGAAAATATCACAATACTAATAATAAAGCTTTTATACGCTACATGCTGAAAATACGCATTTACACAATCAATTTTTAAGTTGTGTGTTTAGCGCAGTGGGTTAGTGCGCGAGTTTGTGCCCGAAATCTTTTGGTTTTAGAGTTCAAATCTCCGTCATGTAACGAAATTGTTATTTATTTATTTATTTAATGTGATACATTATTGACGAAAACTGTTGCATCCGTACCCAGGGCCATCCCTGTCGAGGAGGGAAGGGGGGGGGGGGACTGGAATGTAACCTACACGGGAGCAGAAACGCTAGCAGAAAATGGGCATGGAAACTGCTGCGGAAATGGGTCCAAGGTCCAAGCGATGGAGCGATACGGGCGACAGATACACGCACGCCTAGCGCCTCATCGCTCCTATGCGCAAGACGTGCAGTGTTTCCGTCGTAACATTGTCCTGTGGAAATTAGATCCGTAAGATAAGGGTTTTAATACACGCGATGAAACGCCACATATTAAACTACGCCCGTATTTTTGTACTTTTCTCTTGCCGCTTAAGGAAACTGTATAGGCAAGGCTTTACAAATGGGATATTTAACCATTTTCACGGATTTTTTTTGTCAAAGAATACACTCAATATGACAAAAGTAAAAAACGAGGGCCGTAGATAATAGTTTTTTTTTTTTTTTTATGACAAAAATTTATATTTCCAGAACTTTTATTTACCGAGATACGCGTTTACGCGCAAACAACGATTTCACAGAAAACGCTTCAGTACATATGACTCTTGCGACAGGCGTGCGGAGATAGAGAAAAGGAGACAGCCAGCCAGCACAGTGAGCGGCCGAAGTGTTGGGGGGGGGGGGGGGGGTGTGGCGAAGGAGAGACGTGAAGTCGGCGGACAAGCGAACATCGATGCAGTGAAGAGAGAGACTACTGAGGTCGTGTTCCAAATAGCAAGAAATGCGCACTCCCATGCACTCGCACTCGGCAATGACGTTACAGACTGCTGTTCTAAATGTTCTTCGAGAGCGCGAGTGTTTGTTTACGTGTGTGTGCACATGCATGCTCTCTCTATCCATGCTCGCTACAACCGCCATTCTTTTGTTTGTTTTCTACAGTACTGACAGCAGTGGAATGGCACAGGAACAAGCATTTTTCCACTGTTAAGTATTTTCAGTAAATATTTAATATATGTATAAATTCGGAAGTTATTAGTTCATAATTTTAGAATAAACGGTGCTAAAATTCCAAGCTAAAACTGTTGAATGCAGATTAAATTTATATCTGACTCTTTTCATACATGACTATCATACCCATCACCAACTAAATCATTGTTAATTGAAATGTAAATATTAATGAATATATTGTTTTTTTAAGTAACTATTATTTTGTTCATGCAGAATAGCAATCGATTGTAGACAGTATCGATTCATTTGGAAAGCGCACGTGACGATAGTTATAGGCTGTTCACGGTAAAGTGAACACTTTTGAAAACCCTCTCATTTGGAATAATGGTCAAAATATATGTTTTATTTTAGTCTTAGACATAAACTTCCGAGTGCAGTGTAATGTACACACTGTGCGTATTACTTACAAGGTAATATTTATTTAGAAATGTTGTTAAGGGATAAAATATGGCTGAAAGAATAAAGTAACTAGTGCCTCAAAAGTGCTCACTTTACTGTGAACAGCCTGTACATAAGGAGGGAGTGCGAGTGCGAGAGCGAGTGCGAGTGAGAGTGCTGGCTATTTGGAACACAGCCTGAACTGGATGCGTGAGTGTAAGTCATTTGGAATGATGTCATTAGACAGACTGAACATGCGTAAATAATGAGTGCGAATTGAGGACTTTAATTAGAGTTGAGATGGACATTAAATATTGCGCTCATTTAGAATAACAAGAGTAATAATGAAGATAGGAAGTTTAATGTTGTAAATAATAACTTCTTTAATAAATTAAAATCTAATTTAGTTATTTTGTGTTAATTCGGACGTCCATTACACACGAACTCTGGCGTCTTGTAAAGGCCGTTCATGATAAAGTGAACACTTTTAAAATCAACCATAGAAAAAGTCACCGCTCCTATCTGTATATTTTGGCGAGTGCACTGAGTGACACGCGCCCAGTGAAGTTGGTAACGATGCAGGGAAACTAGTTCCTTATGTTAATGTCGAATAAATAGTGTTAGGTAACCATTTATGAATACTTAAATTGTCTCATTCGCTTCCTGTTTTTTTTTAATTCGATCAAGTTTAAAAATGAGCAGATTAGTAGATTATTTACTTTTCTGATTAAGTCGAAGTTTCGCTTGGCCGATGCATGAATAAAGTGATGAGACTAATGGCAATGTTAATTTTTCAAAAGGTGGAAGAATACACAATGTGCATACAAGTAGATCTTAAGCAGGGATTTCAAAAGTGCTCACTTTACCGTGAAAACCCTATTACAGTACGTATTGCGAAAGATCCCCTGCTTGTGCTGCTGTCTCGCAAGTGAGTCACCATAGACTACAGATGAGGTAGACCTCCGTGTCCCAACATTGAACTGCTTTCCTGCCAACACGTCTAGCGAAAACGGCATGGTTTAGACTTTATGTTAGATAACTGATTTGTAAACAAAATCTTAGAAATGTATGTTTACTAACGCTAACAAAATTTTAATGCAGTTTGATCAAATTCAAACTGGTAGAAGTATTTTATTAATAAATAGTGCTGGTCTTTTAAAAATTATGATAAAAACAAACACTTCCATCAGTGTTGACCATATGATTTTAACAGTTGTGTATGATTGGGGTAGTTCAATATTGGGTACAAGCGCTGAAGACGAATAAACGGTCTACCTCATCCAAGTCTATGTCGGTTACCTTGCACCGACTGACGAACGACATTTGCATCATTTTTCTGGCATGTGCGGCTGCAGTTTATGGAACATACGGCTCTCGCACCTCTGTGTTCTCAAACACTCTGTGATTCTCCCCACCGTTGTCATGGTTATAGGTCCCACGTAGCCGTCGCGGGTGGTGCAGTCAGTATGCCGGCCTTCCACCGCGCTTACTCGGGTTCGGTCCCCGAAAGATCCGAGTGAGGTTTATTCCTCACTCGCGAAACCTGGCGATCGTTGGTGGGTAACCAATGAAACGGTTTTCCGCGGAATGCTCCCGTTTCACGTGCTCATGATACCGCCACTTTGCAACTAGTTTTCCCTCATGCAACTTAGGGATGGAAGACAGCAGAGCAGTGCTGGTAAGTATAGGCTGCATGGTTATCTGAGCACTTTTGAAAGCCCTGCTTAAGAGCTACTTGTATGCACATTGCGTATACTTCCGCCTTCTGTAAGATCAACACTGGCGTCTTGTCACTTTATTTATACTTAATTATGGGAATGGTAATGTAATAAACAAAAGAGTATCTTTCGAGTGGAAAAAAAAATTAAACCAGTTGTAAAACACGCTGAGAGAGACAAATTTTTATTTAGGCTACAGGTTTGTTTTATTTCGTGTTTTATAATTGCTTATTAGAAGTTTACACTAGAGTAATTTAATATTCTTGCATATAATTTTCTTAGTTACATGTAAATTTATCTTTCCTCGTAACTACGGTACACGTTGAACACGTGTAAAATACAAGGAAATGAAACATACATCTAGCAATATCTAGTGCACGACAGCAGTACTACTATGCTTACAGTTACTTAAAAATTTCATAGGTAGCGCTGACGTTACTATTGGCCAAGTTGTTGTTAATATGTTTAAATGTAACTTTGGTAACTGTAACGTAACCATTAAAATATTTTAATAGTTACCTTAAATAACGTTCATCCTTAGTCGCAACTCACCGTGGGAAATTTTCCATGCACATGTTGGTAATACTTCGGACAGGCGTCAATCAGCTGATTCGATTGTATTAGCCGTGTTTACATTTACAGACGTATACAGTACCGTTCACATTCCTGTACTTTGTGAAATTGTGACTGTGGTTAGTTTGGGATGAAGAGTCATGGAATGAATGAGTTTTTCAAATCGAAAACAATGAACACATGTGGTGATGATAGTGCAAGTGTCAACACCACTTCTTCAGGTGTCAGTGAGAATATGCAGAACACAAATCAAGTAAGCATAACCTCACTAGAACTTTTTCAGCACTCCCGAAGTCAGAGTCACTTGTCTAGTGACTTAGGATTTTATGTTGGGATGACAAGTGTTGTAACTACTGATTTTTCTTTGCTCTATTTTAAGGTGTTATTTAATTTTTATTTTAATATTTTCTTTCTTCTTGCGCTATGTTAGTTTATGATATTCAGATAGATTTTAGAAGTATTCAAATAGTCTGTCGAAATGATTTAATGTTTTATTAATGTATTTGTCTATGACTGAGCATACACCTTGCTCGATGGATTAATAAACACTGGTTGATAGGGGCGAATGACATGACTGTTTAAAAAAAAAGAAAATTTAACTGGAATAAAAATATAGAACAGAATAAAGAGTTGCATCTAAAGAAAGTTCTGCAAGATTTCGAGGAGATATTTCGTGGCATAAAATCTGAATTATGTTGAAAAGGAAGATTATAGTTAATCGTTGTAATGTATAAATGAAACGTGTTATTTCCACAAGAAGAAGATAATAGTAAATATGTGAAATTTGCAAGAACATTTAGTTTGTAGATAAATTTGGAAGAAGACTGCATAATATTTAACAATGTTTAAGAAGGTAAAGAAGAGGTTCCTGACGGCGAGAAGTCCCATCTCCTCGAGGATTCCGGAGTTAACGGGTGAGCTGCTGTACGATCGGGATCATTCTGCGGAGGATCGACGAAAAATTACGACGCCCGCATACCCGAGAGGAGAGAAGCGACAACGTGCTTCGCGAGGTTCCATCAAGTAGGAGAGACAGAGTCTACAAATCGTTTGTCATTCCTGAAGTTGCAGAGTCAGATAAGACCTCTGCAAGCTTATTATCACTAAAACGGGATCAGCGATGAAGTTTAGCAAATTTTATTGAAGTAGCTCTTGCAATAATGTTGTTCGCTCCACCATTGATAATTTAATGGATGAAAATTAGAGTGGTTTGATGTAGAATTGTCATCATTAGGATTGACACTGTTTTTTACTGTAATTTGAAATTTTGATCTCTCTTAGATCTCTTACCAGAGGAGCACTTAATTTCTAATCAGGACGTATATTTCTTTTTTTTTTAATTTAATTATTTTATTTAAAAAAAAAACAGTACGTCAATTTAATTCAAGTCACTTGCTTATAATATTTCCTGTTCTTTCAGAATTACAATATTATTATTATTTTCTTCAACGATAAACAATCTTGCATTGAATAGAAATACTAAAGAGCCATATGTGTTGAACTGAGATATTCATGAATATAAGTCTTTATAATAACTGTGTGACAGCTAACCATATAAATAAGAAGCTAAGTGGAGCAACTATTTGAATTAACATTTTTGTTGAAGTGAACAGTTTTAAAGTTCACTGCTTTAATTTTAAACTAGCTGTTACAGTGCAAGCGATTACTCCAAAATAATGTCACTTGAGAAGCCATGGATACCTCCTAAAAATTACCAATTCCCCTATAATGAAGTTGTGAATATGGGAAAGCCTACTAAAAAGTAAGCTCAGAGATCTCACTTAGATGAATTTCACTGGCTTGTTATTTCAGATAAAGACAAAGGCCTGTACTGTAAACATTGCGTACTTTTTACAACTGGTTCAGGACATGGTTATAAAAAAACACTCCTTTGAGAAAATTTGCAAAAGAACCATTGAGAAAGTTTGACAATCTGTTAGGAGAAAAGGGCGATTTGGTTGTACATGAGGAAAACCAATAACATATCAATGCTGTTGATGCGGGGAAAATTTTTCTCTTGACATACCACAATCCTGCCTTAGAAATAGCAAATCAAATTCATTCGCAGAGCATGGCACAAATAGAGGAAAATAAGCAGTGCTCGATTCTTACTATAAAAACAATTATTTTATGTGGTGAGCAAAACATTCCTTTAAGAGGTCACAGGGATGATAAGAACATTGGCAATCTTCTAAATGGAGATGAAAAACACAGTATAGCAAACAGTGATGGAAATTTCAGACAGTTGCTTCGGTTTAGGATGGATACTGGTGACAATAATCTGCACAGACACTTCGAAAGTGCTCCGTCCAATGCTACATATATTAACCTGCACATTCAAAATGAACTTATTAATTGTTGTAAGGAAGAGATACAAAGTACTGTATTAAGGAGAGTTAAAGAAGCACAGTTTTTCTCTGTAATATTCGACGAGACAACAGACATTTATAGTATTTGTCAATTGAGTATATCTTTGCAATACCTTCATGAATGTGTCATGAGGGAAGATTTAATTACATTTGTTAATACCTACGATACGATTCGAGAGGAAGATATTAAGTCAGAAGGAGGAGAACGTCGCTTGAGTGGAGTTGCTTTAGGCCATATCGTCGAGGATATAGCCAAGAACTTTGATTTAGACTTGAAGTTTTGCGTAGGTTTTCGGGCCCGACAGTTGCTCAGTTATAGCATCTGAAACATGAGATGCCATTAAAGAAATAAAGAAAATAGCCACACACGCTCAGCATTGTCCGTGCAACAACCATATTTTGAATAATTCGTTGGCAAACTCCTCAAAAGTAGTTTCATGCAGAAATGCCTCTGGAACCTTGAAGAAAATAGTATATTTTGCTAACGCTTCTCTAGAGAGACATTCTGTTTTTAAGAA
The DNA here is from genome assembly GCA_029891345.1 of Dryococelus australis. Classification (NCBI taxonomy): domain Eukaryota; kingdom Metazoa; phylum Arthropoda; class Insecta; order Phasmatodea; family Phasmatidae; genus Dryococelus; species Dryococelus australis. The sequence continues at coordinate 144,056,754 of CM056993.1, forward strand.
GGAGATGGGGGCTTCTTTTAAAGGTATTTGCGAAACCCGTTGGGTCGAATGGTACGAAGGGCACCTTCAGTTCCAAGGCGAATTGATTATTAAGATTCACAATGCTCTAGTAGAAATTTCTATGTGCAGGACAGAAAGATGTCTTCTGATGCATTTTCTCTTATGCAAGCTATCCGAAACCCAGAATTTATCCTCTCAGTTGTGTGTCTTATTGATATTTTAGGAGTAACTATATCACTTAGTCGCCTCCTTCAAACACTAACACTTGATTTAAAAAAAGCCGTTGATGCAATAGAAGACACTAAAAGTGTACTTGAAGAAAAGCGAGAAAAGGCTGAATCCATCTTTAGCGGCCTCTATTATGAAGCACGGGAAATAGCAGAAAAGTTAGATACAGATTTAAAGCTACCACGACTTGTTTCCCTCCAAACCAGCCGTCAAAACCACTCTGCTGAGTCGTGTGACGAATACTTCCGAAGAGCTTTTGGACAATGTCATCACAGACTTAAAATACAGACTTTCAAAATAGGTTATGAATTTATTTAATCTTCGAGCCATCTTGCCCAAAACTGAAATAAAATCAGAAGATGAAGCCTCCATTAGGGAAATTTTTAATATTTACCAGGATCTTATTGGACAATCTGCTACTTTTATAACTATAAAGCAAGAGTTCTCACTGTGGGTTCAATGATGGAAGCGGGTCGTGATGAACAAAGAAAAATTTCCAATGTTTCCATTTTGGAAACATTTCAATAAACGACTTCGCAGAACACATTGGTTGCCCCGATCACATTGGCGGAGGACCAGCCTGTCATGGATGTAAGGCTCTGCCTGGTTGGGTATGTGTTGACTACTGGGAATCACTACTCCTCTCCGCCCTGTTCGGGGTCACCGGAGTGCCACTTACTGAGACCTGGTTGGAGTATGGTTGACTATGGGAAGTCTGTCTCTGTCTCTGTCGATATTGCTGGGAAGCTTAAGGCCTGGTGGGAGTTTTGTTGACTGAAAAGGAAGCTTGCTCCCTCTGCCTGCTCTGGAGGTCGTGGCTGGTGACCAGTGGCACCAGAGAACAGCTGATATGAGAAGTGTCGGAGCTATTGCCAGCTCTAGTAACGGAGAGTAAGCTGGAGTGCGAAACCAGAAAGGGCATGTGAAGCGTCTCTTATAGCCTCTCCTACCCCAAGGGAACCCACTACCTCCTTGTGGTACTGCTGGGTAACCTCTGTATAGAATTAGCAAAAGTGGGCAACTCCCAAACGCTTCCTATGCCTTGTTTACTAAAAGGGGTAACTGCATCCCATGATAAACTTGATTCATGGGCAATCATGACTGTGGTTCGTGGTAGTGGGCCGGTCGACTCCATTGCGATCAGAGGGGCCCAAAACCTGAGTTTTAATGTGATGAAATTCAAGTTATGGAAATGGACCACTTTCAGGTTGGGGTATTTGCCCACTGAGGTGGAGAACCCTCAGAAAAGGAAGGAGGAGCATGGGCTGACCTCGCTTTCCCCGTAGAGATTTCCTCAGCTAGAGGGGGCTGGAGGCCTAGTTCTGAAGAAAGGGGCTGTGTCCCTGATCCAAACTTGGCCTTTCTGGCACCCTCAGGTCAGATTGAGGATGGACTCGTGCTGGCAGTGGGGAGTGCCTGGGCTATATGCCCAGTTATCCGCGATGATAGTAGATCTTTCTCCCGAACACAGGAGAATAATAGGCCAGGTAACAGCTGGCCACCAATGAGAACGTTCCTGAGCGGCGGAAGGGGGCGAGGGACTCAGAGGACTTCGGCCTGAAGGGGATCTTACCCCTGGAAGCCGCAAAATAAACTAACACCCAAGAATCCAAAGATCCCAGGATGACCAAGTGCTAAGAGGGGCCAAGAGTTTTAATTTGTTTTGTATTGTGGATGTGTGAGGAATGGAATTAAAAAGCATCGAACCTCGGGAGCACCCCGATAGCAGCCTTCGCACCAAGACCAGAGGATTCGCCTCCACCGCCGAGCATCACGTCTATCACCGAGGGAGAGTTTGGCGAAGGGGGAGGGGGTAGCTCCCCGACAGCAATTCTCCCCACCTTCACCCACAGTGCGGAGTTCCTGGCATAGCTGCAGACGAGAGAAGCTGGCGAAGACTGAGCTGCCCGGGTTTTTGACGCACTCGACGAGAAGCAGGGGGGGGGGGGGGGGCTGCATCAAACACTGCTGTCAATGTTGTGCAGGCAGCCCGTGCAGGAGCATGGACAGCAGTACCCAACTCAAGGGCGCACGTACCCCAAACATGCACCCACAAGCACCATCCCCTCTCTACTAGTCCTTCTGTTGTATTAAACAAATATTCAGTCCACACCTGGTATTTCCTGTAGCATTTTCATTAATGCTCCTACAATTTTGTATTTTCTGTCGGTATGGGTTTTACCGTACTTGTGAGGGTTTTACCGTACTTGTGAGGGTTTTACCGTACCCCTTCTAGAATATAGTTTCAGATTTAGGAACACTTAGGGAGGTAGTCATGGCCTTAATGTGTGGGCCATGGCTACCCAATCCCTCTCGCCAAGAATGCACGCCTGCTTGCATGAATTCCCATCCTTTTAGGCATAAGTGGTGCAGCCCTAAGACACGTTTAGTTCCTGTCCTACCGCGGGTGCACATCTAATACTTAGAAACAGGGTAGGCTTAGAAACACCCACGCGTGGCGGACCCAGGATCCAGCTGTCACTCGCGAGAGAGAAGTGTTGTGAGTCGGACCTGCTGCACGCTGCCGCTCTGTTCCTGCCGCGCCGGGCACAAACGCTTGCCAACACAAGCGTCCACGTAGATATGCAAGAGCCCAGGACACAGGTTAGCAGATAATAGGTGATAATCATTTTAAGTAAAGATGACGAGATGACGGTTCGTGTAGGAAGTTAATTATCGAGGAAACCAGGATAACGAGCAGCCATGATCGTTCGGGTAGCAGTAGACGTGACTGTTAAGTAGCCAGTCAAATTAAGTAATTGAGACGCCGTCACAAGGTCTCAGCCAATCACAATCGTGCAAGACAAAATGGAAGTCTAGAAACTTTAAAATAACGAACAATAGAATAGGTGATGAAGATAATTATCTATGTAGAAGCTGTCTGAGCATTTATGCTAATATAAGTGAATATTGCACATAGTATTACGAACTCAGAGGCATTAAATTTCATTGTGCAGGAAACATCTGATAAACAAAATTTGAATTTAGTAAAGAAGCGAAAATAAATGTCAACATTCCTTACATTTCTTCCTGTAATGGATTGCATGGAAAAACAAAAGCAATATCTTACTACGAAAATAATTTTGAAATGATAATTCAAATTAGATTCTCCCAGTAAAAAATTTGACAGTGTGACATATTTTCAAACACATTCAAGAATATTTGATAATATTCATTGGAAGGAAAAATTTCATGGCTCTATATTGTCTTTAAATTTTATTGTTAAATTTAGTTGAAGGCGAAAATTTGCCAGTGTGACAGGGGCTTAAAGCATACCGCTTGAAATCAGAGGTTCGCAGCGCGGCTCTCACCATGGCCTGATGATGTCAGAAGAATATGTTTGTATCGTAAGCATGAAGCCAAAGGACCGACCTATACTATCGTACATTTACATTTAACGAGTAATTACCACGGACCCGAGAGAGAAATTTCGTGATGCTCACTTTCTGAACTTAAGGGTCTGAGTTGTAAGACATTCTCACGTCAAAAAATATTAATTCTGTAATAAGAGACCAATTTAGGTATTGGATTATTAAAAACATAAATAAGTATGTAAACATATAAAAATAATTTATTAAAAATTGAAGACCGACAAAATAAATTTAGAAATTTTTTTACAGGTACTGATATGATATCGGTACCGATACTTTTCTTGTGATACTGATGTCGAAATGAGAATCGATACTATTCCTTCGATTCCCGTATCGATAGTTTTATAGTATCACAACAATCCTGTACAGAACACATCAGGTATAGCTTATGTTATGAACCCCGTGGGGGGCGGGGGGAGTCACTCCGGCTTCCCGCGCTTTTAGCTCGTCATTTTGTCGTCTGCCGCGTGACGTCACCGCGTGGAGAGGCAGCGTCGCAGCGATACTAGCCATACAATAGAACATTGTGGAATGAATGGTTACAACATGAATGCGAGAATTGTAGTCTCCTACTTTCTTCGCGAACCTTGAAGCAATGCACAGTGAAACGTTATGGTACTGGTTTGCACAGCGTATGCAATTTAGTTCGCCAAAGTATTTATTGTTTATATATATATACACACATACTGTCCATTTCTGTATGTGGGGTAAATTTTGACAGTTCTAGAAAAGTAGCGTGGCCACAATGTATCCTTCAACCATAATTGTATTACCACTGAAGAAAAAGACGTTTGTAAACAACTGTTCGAGTCCAATGCACACTTGTGTTTCCCGTCATGGCAGAAAGACTGACGTTATTTAACTACTGTCCAGTAATTAATGTAGGATATTATAGCTAGGTTGGCATTCCAACCTGTTTTATTTTTGTAATTGTCAAGTTAACTTTGTTGGGGTTCTGCTCATTTCATTTCGAGGGAAAAAAGAAACAGTGAAGGGTAGATGGCTTTAGTTTATAACTTCTTTCGTGAGACGGCATTGTTTGTTTTGATGTTCTTACAAGTGCGTGGCATTTTGAGTTGCGTATTGTTTTGATGGAGCAGTGGAAAATTTTGCTCGTATGGAAATAACATTCAAATTATTGTAACTTTGGAGATTGTATCTTCAATTAAAAATAAAACGTGATACATGCGTCGCTCGCTGTTCGTAATCATACAGATGCAGAAATACACACACACACACACACACTTTCACTGAAGTTAACCTTACATTCGTTGACTTTAAGACATATACAAATTAATAAATATTATTCCCACACTACAATGTGTTGAAAGTACGGCTTTTTCAGGCCACGTTCATTTCAATAATTATAGTAACGGTTTACAAATACATTATTTACAAAACACATACTGTTTGTAAAATTCACAACCTCTTCAATACGTGTTTTTTATGGTAATCGTTGCAAGTTTACTTCACTAAAATCACGTTTGTTCGTCTTTAGTATTAAATAATTTTTTTTGCAGAATAATTCAGTAAAATCAACACTGCGCACGTTTCCTGAAACCAAGAAATCGATACCTAAATTATATTATCGCCGCTTCATTGCGGACGGCAGGGTAAAGAAGATGGCGGAACAAGCAGTTTATCGAAGCGATTAGACACGTGCCGATTAATATTACATTTCACTCAAAAAAATGCACTACAATGGTACCTATAACCAACTATGCTTGGAGAAAGCAAATAAACAAAATAATTAACTGCCAATAAAATATTCTGACAACACGCCAGACGAGAAACATCACGCTGAAATTATACGGTAACTACACAGTAAATCGGCTGATGAGCATTCGCTATCCACGCGATGACGTCAGAGCGCAGTAGCCAAAGGGAGCGCGAAGTGCCGGAGTGGCCTACCTTACCTAGTCTAGTATCTTGTTATGAACCTTTCTTTTTGATAAACTCGAACGGTACATTCCGCAACAGTTCCTAAAAAAACCGGAATGATTTCCTTCTTTCAAAGTAAAATAATATTAAACTTGTTTGTTTACGTACATACAGTACCTTTCGAGTCCATAAGACCCACAAAATTATCAAACACTGGCATAGTATGTCTTTTCCCAAGAATTAATTGTGTCTGCAAATTATACACTATATACCAAGTAGAAAATATTACACCAGCGTTACAAAAAAAAACTTGTTTTATTAGTTACAATTCGCAAGTAAAATATTAAAATCAAATCGCTTAAAGTTTATCTACAGTGTCTGTACGTTGCTGCTAATTTTACAAAATCATAGAGAAAGACATTAACGAAAAACAGGTTACTGCAATAAAAAACATTTTGTCATCTATCGGCAGCTATAGAGCTCGGGTATTATTTTCAAATAGTTTGGGTTGACTTTAAATGTTTGTATATTAATTACACTTTAGGTAGACGAGGCCTTTGGGTAGCACACACAATAAAAATAAACAACAATATCAAATATTATGGTACAGGTACGATGCAAACATAACCCATAAAACTGATAACAATGTTTAAATTGTCAAAGAAGTTTAAAGGACATACATGTTATGCATTATGTTATACTAAAATTATTATTATTCAACAAGACAATAACATTTTAAGTTAGATAAACAACATTCATAAAATCAACCCAGTAGGTCAATTTTAGCATATAAGTAAAGACATAAAAATACAAACACTGAACTCTTAGAATTATACTTTGTAACTGTCAGCTGGTCCATGACTAGAATCAAAATATTCACTCACAGAATAAACAGAATGGGAACATAAACAATATTTTTTTCTAATGTTTAAAGGATTTTGTGTCACCGAAACGAAGACCTTTATTCTGAGGTGGAAGAGAGTAAAATATCTTTATAGTAGAGAAGTGAACTCTTTTCTGTTAGAGGGACAGGGAGGCTATGGAAAATGCAAGTGTCTGCTGTATCTTGTTTTATAATTATGAAACATCAATGTTTAATTTAAAACTGCCTAAATTAACAGAAAGAAACTAAGAATTAATTGGATATGTTGTCCTGTAAGAGTGAGATTTTTTTTCTTTTTCATTTTTGAAGAGTTTTCTGCATTCAAATTGAATTATTTTGAAGCAATAATACTTTACCACTGTTGGCGGCATTTCCCCAAAAAATTATTACATAATAAAAAACATAATGAAAATATGAGACGTATATTTGTTTAAGTGAAGCCCTGGCAACCAGAGGAGAAAGGTATCTAAGTGAAAAGCAAGTAGTGTTGAGTTTGTGAGCAACACAGTAAGTTCATATGTTTTTTTCCAATTCAAATTATCATCCAACTACAAAACAAGGAATTTTGTTGTGTGTACAGCCGTAAGATTTACCTAATTATATCCTACTTTTACCCCAGAGTTTGTTTTATAACACGTATGTAACTCTACATATGTGGTCTTTTCCTTATCAAGAACAAGTTTATTTCCTAAAAAAACCATTTCGATAGAATTAAAAGTACTTTGACGTGGACCGCGACTTGGGCCTATGCCATTCAATACGCCGTGCCTACAGGAATGTCACAGCTCACAACAACGTCGCGAGATGGCACCAGTCTAACTCAGCCAGTGCCAACGTTTGCGTGTGCACAGGAAGGGCGTAGTATAAATACTTTATATTGTTTTTTTTTTCAAGGGCCTCATTAATTTATTAGGGCAGTGTCGAGTCGCGTGTATTGTGTTTATATATTTTATTTTATTCATGCAGTGCCTTATTATTATTTCCATTGTGTATCTCGTGTGTAACCAAAGTCTCATTACATGCATCCAGTGCACTAGAGGTAGTTCATGCAATCATGTGCTTTGCCAGTGCTATTGTTTATGTCATTTGCGGTTATGTGTCTTATGTATGCCATTGCTCATGTCAGTATTTTATTTTAGTCCCATGTTTCCTTGTACCTGCCAGATGTAAGTACCAGAGGTAAACGGTCTTGCAATGCAGTGTTTTGTTGTGTATAATTATTTTCGCAATAGTATGTTGTTCGTTTACATTTTTGCATTTCCAAAAAGTCAATGTGTTTGGTATGCCATCTCGATCAGACACGAATGACCACATGTAACACTAATGGGAAAATATGAGTGTAAATATATTGTTTATTAATTATCATGTAAGCTTTGCAAGGCATACACACACTTTTCAGAATATTACAATATAAATAAGTATAGCCAGTAAGGTTATCCTGAGTATAACCACGCAAGGTTATCCTGAGAATATACCAATTACATTCTTGCAGGAATATTGGAATGTCCTTGTTAAATTCCTAGATATTCTGAGCAGATTACTGGAATGTTCCAAGGATATTCTATGTCCGACCGTATCCCTCCCCCAAGATATTCCAGGGATATCCCTAGAATATTCATCATACCTCTATTCATTTCCAGGGATATCTCGGTAATATGCTATATACGTTCTGTTTACACTCCCTAGTTCTGCCATGGATATTCTTGAAGGGGTGCATAAGAGTATATCTAGGAAATTCCTAGATGTTCGGAGAAAATTGCTAGCATTGGCCACTAGGAGCGCTGGGTGCACTCGCAGCACTATGGGTGGAAATATACTCCGTTACAGCCTATGGCTGTGGAGGTATGCTCGCCGCGATGTAGCACAGCTCTAGTTTAAGCACATATGTCCACGAGGAAATAGATTACTAACTAGATTAATAACTTAACCTTTCTTTTCACAGGCTGTACCGTCTCTTACTGGATATCAAAAAACCAGTAGGCGTCGGCCCGGCTGTCGCTGATGCCGACGCTTACTGGCAATTCACCTTATTCTCTTTAATTTTCAGGTTGTACTGGGGAATCTGGGGGAAGACGCCCAATAACGCCACTTCCCCCACCAGAGAAGTGTGCAAGCACCTCTCTTTGTTAAGCCAGCGCCACTCAGACTTGCCTCAACAGAGGAAAGTGTTCCCGCCCCCTCTCTACTAGCTTTTCATCTCTACTAACACGAGCATGTTACACACACACACACACACACACACACACACACACACACACACACACACACACTGTCTCCCGTAGCATTCCTGTTTAATGCATGAATAATTTGTAATTCTATCCTGTCGACTGGGTTTTTACAGTGCCTATGCCGGTTTTTCCCAGTCTCATCTAGTATTAGCTTAGCTATAAGTACACGTAGGGAGGTAGCCATGGCCCCAATTGCAGGTCATAGCTACCCAATCCCTCTCTGCCTTGATGCATATCTCCTTGCATGATTTCCTATCCTTGTAGGCGTAAGGGGTCTAGCCCTGAGATGCATTAAAACCCCGCCCTACCCACCGGGCTCTCATTTAACACTTAGTTATAGGGTAGTTAGAAAAATTACATAACAATAATGTTTTAAATCTTTTATTTTTTACTATATAATTTTTATTTCTTATGGAACATTTAATGTTTTTATTTACATATCAATAATTTTTTAAGTATATATACAAATCAATTATTTTTTAAGTACTTTTAAGTATTTATTTTTATTATATAAGATTTAACTTATATACTTTTTAAGTATTTTATTTAAATTTTAAGTATTTTTTATTAAACTTTAAAGTGTATCGAGTGACGAGTCTTCATGTTCGTATTTGTCAGGCAGATAAATACATTTCATCAGAATAAATGATTATATCACTATGACAAACGCCATATTAGATATTTATAAGCATATATAAAAACAGTTTTAGTAAATATATGTCGAGTGTTTTATATTATGGACGTTGATTATTCGCACTTTTTCGATTATTATTTACGTATAATGTGGAATATGTGAATATTCCTGTATACTCCCAAATATCCTTAGGATAAACAAAAGGTGAAATGGGGATATTTTTTAAACTCCTAAATATTCCAGGAATACAAACAGTAAAATTGAATATTCTGTTTACTTCCAAATATTCCAAGAATACAAAGTGGAAAATGAGAATATCCCTGTTTACTTCCAAATATTCCAAGAATATCAGGAGTAAAATGAGAATATTCTTATTTACTCCCAAATATTCCAATATTCAAATGGTAAGATGTGAATATTTATATTTAATCCGAAATATCCTAGGAATGATTAAGAATATTCCTAGTTACTCCTACATATTCCAGGAATACAAGTAAAATTAGCATATTCCTGTTTACTCACAAATATCATTGAGACACTGCGAGTAAAATGAGAATATTCCTGTTTACTCCCAAATATCATTAGGATGCAAAAAGGATAATGGGAGTATTTTATTTACTCCTAAATATCAATGGAATACAAAGAGTAAAATGGGAATATTTTCACTTACTCCTAAATATCCCAGGAATACAAAGAGTACAATGAGAATAGTCCTGTTTGCTCCCAAATATTCCAAGAATACAAATAGGAAAATGAGAATATTCCTGTTGATTCCTAAATGTACCAGGAATACAAAGAGAAATTGAGAATATTCCCATACACTTTCTAATATCCCAGGAATACAAAGAGGAAAATGACAATATTCCCATTCACTCCATTATATCCCAGGACGATTAAGAGGAAAATGAGAATATTCCTGATTACGCCTAAATATACCAGGAACACTAAGAGGAAAATGAGAATATTCCTGATTACTCCAAAATATCCCAAGACCACCACTAGGAAAATGAGAATATTTCCATCTACTCCTAAATATTCCTGGAATACAGAAAGGAAAATTGGGGATATTTCCTTTTACTCTCAAATATCCCAGGAATACAAAGAGGAAAATGGGAATATTCCTGTTTACTCCCAAATATCACATGAATACAAAATAGATATTGGGAATATTCGCAGAAAGCCCCTGAGTTTTCAGGGATATCTTCTTCTTCGTGCTCGTACCGCGAGCTGGCGCCCTAACGTGGTAAATCATTGAACAGCACATGTATCCTGTCTATGCATCCCGTTCCTCCAAGGTCCAGAAACACGACGCCGTCAACTCCTTGTGATTTTTTATTCATTTCATAATTAGATCTTGCATTTATGAGAAGACAAGTGTCATCTGCAAGTAGAACAATATCTACATAGGACTGTATGTAAGCTGGATGATCATTCTTAAAAATTAAGGAAAGTGGGTGACCTCATATTGAACCCTGTGGTACAACATGTTCGGTATAGTCATAATGTGATATAAAATTGATGTGAACCACACGTCCACGTGTGCCCTCATGACCACTTGCACCACCGAAGTCATTTTCACCACCTAGTCGATACCAGACCGGCGAACACTCGGCCAAGAAAACATTAGTGCAGGTCGACGAGAACAGCATTTGCACTGCTTCGCCAACACAAATTATGTAACTCTTGCTTTATTGACCTCAAAAGGTAACTTCTGGGGAAAAATAACAAGTGGTCCAGAATATCCCCCCCCCCCCGAAAGCCACAGTCGTCAGGCGCACCAGCAATTGGTGGGGAACTTCAGCACACCTCGCGCCGCGATGCCCAACATCCCTCTTTTCTGCATGTCATCGACTGGCCTGCTGGCCAAAGTAAAAGTGCTACATGGCCCCGAGTGTTGTCAATCAGTGGGGAATAATATTCCCAATCCAATCACAGTGTTAATTACACGTTAATTAGGAAAGCAAACCAAATTACTTTTAAATAAGCTCCAACGAGCATGGCTACCCACGCCCGTTTTCAGGAATGGGCTCGTCCAACACCTCAAGTTGAGACCACTTGAACTCGCCCATTGGTGAAATACAGAGTATGCACATTGACATCACAGGAAATGAAACACAATGTGGTAAACCATTATTCACGTTATTTTTAAGTGCTAATTATAGATAATGTTTCGAAGTGTATAATTGCGTTATTTTTCCAGCAGACTGCCTATCAAGCCTAATCATTAATAATATAATTCCTTCAAGTGCGGTGGCATCCCCAGTGATAAAACATTCTCAAGAATATAGAACCCTTAATTATTCATGGGGATGTCACCAATATGTATGTAATCATCAATTAGTAACTTGTAGCATTTTCATTATCATTCGAAGTGTCAATATGTACTTTCACGTAATTCCAGGCATCGGCTTCGGCCGCCATCAGCAGAAGCCGACGCCATGCAAGTAGTCTGAATTCAGCACTTGGGCCGGCCGGCCGCACGGGAGTTTTGCTCAGTATGGGCACCCTTGGCTTTATCAACTTTAGCTGTAACCATGTTAATTGTCAATGGTAAGAAATTAACAGGAACCTTGTCATCAACAGTGCAGAAGGCTCGACCATTCTGCATCGTTCACCGGCAGACCAGAGAGTCAGATTCGTTTAATTTAGACATAACAGAGTAACTATTTATGTAAACAAACAAATAAGTAAACATCTCAAATCACAATGAGTATTTAATTTATTTTATCCTTCGCGACATTTCGCGTATTGCGCCATATGTCAAATTTCATTAAGTGTAAGTAAGGTGTGTTCGGTGTCCTACAACCTCGCCAATGTAATAAGTAAACGTTCACAACACACGCAGTTTATTGGTAAGTTCAACTACAACCAGCATCCAGATGGACAGAAGACTCCAGGCTCCCTCAGGTAGTCGGCCACACGACCCTCACTCACTAATTCATGCTCACCGAGTTATGGTGCCGGGCAATTTCAACAGTTTCCACCTTAACCTGTTAGTCAGGTAAGGCGGGGACCCAAGTCAGCAACCCTGGAACGCCGAACACGTCATGTGGCTTTCCCAACTTGTGGGGTAATTTTTCAACAAACCATTTTCACCATGTCAAGTGGCTTTCCCAACCTGGGAGGCTAGAACAACAAAGTCAACAGAAGAATATGAGCAGAAGTGCGGCGAACCAAAGCAGAGCAACGTCTAACGTCCACAAATTCTAAGTGCACTTGTTTTCCCATGTTTTCTCACTGTGTTTTCTCACTGTTTCCTTTTTCCACATCACGGGAAGTTCAGTGAATTAAATCGCAATTTACATCAAATCACTTGCACCATGACGTAACAATAAACTTAACCATGTGGGTAAATGATTCGCAAACCGTCTTACTGGTTCAGGTCATAATTGGTTCAGATAACTGTAGCCAAACACATAGCTTACTGCTCATTGGCCGTGACAACGAAACAAGTTTTGCGTCGACTTAAGTACAGCACGCATCATAATATTCTTTGTTTGCAACTCCTGAAACCATAAATTTAAAGTGGAATTGGAAGGGGTAAAACGGTATTACTAAAAATGGTGGCTTCTGAAATGAGTTTAAACTGGCGTGAAAGTGAGTTACTTACGTTTCCGGCGATTTCACTATGTCGCCAAAGAACAGGTATAGGCTGTTCATGATAAAGCAAGCACTTTTGAAATCAGACTCAGAAAAAGTCACTACTCCTGTCTGGACATATTTTAACAGACGCACTGAGCGATATGCGTACAGTAAAGTTGGTAACGATGGATGGAAATTAGTTCCATATATTTACGTCGAATGAAAAGTGTTCGTAACTAGATGTGATAACGTAAATTTATTTATTTCGCTTTCTGTTTTTTCAATGTATCGATGAGCATATTTGAAAAGTATTTACTTTCTTAATAATTTCACAGTTTCATCTGACCGACGCAGGAATAAAGTAATGAGGCCCATGGCAATGATAATTTTACATAAGGCGGAATAATACACAATGTGTATACAAGTAGATCGAAAGCATGACTTTCTAAAGTGCCCATTTAACCACAAACGGTCTATACCTATTCTGCGATCTCGCATGAGAAGCTGTTTGGGTACTAGCCAATAGTACAGACCATGGATTAAAGATGGGGTAGACCAATTTTTCGTCTTCTGCGCATGTGCCCAACATTGGCCTATTCGAAAGCAACACAACTGTTAAAGTCACATGGTCAATAATGATGAACGTATATTTTTAGATGACAAGCACTTTTGTTTTAATAAAATACTTGTACCAATTTGAATTTATCAAACTTCATTACAAATCGGTTAGAGTAAGTGTACAAACGTCTCAGAGCGCTCGTTTACTAAAGAGTATTGTAACCCCAAATCCAATCTACGCCGCTTTTGCTAGTCGTGTTGGCAGAAAAGCAGTTCATTGTTGGGACACGAGACCGATTGTGCGCAGCCAGCGAGATCGGTAGAGATTTGCAAAATTCGCGTTGATATTTGGAGTTACGTTAGACTGCATACTCCTGTAAGTTAATTGGTTGCTAGTTCATTGGTTGCTGTCTGGGTGAGACGCCATTCCCCTTCTCACAAACTGCGCATGATTCGGACGCACGACTGTGGAGTGTATAAGTATCCAGGACGTGACCAATGAAGCTCGATCCAACGTCAAACGCGTTCTTCAAATGTAACTTGTCCCCAACAGATAACACGAACGTTGCAGGTCTCTAGCTATTCGGTCCGTGTGGTGGTCGCGGAGGGATACACAAGAACAGGGGTTAAAAACAAAGCTGGGACTTTGTGAAGTGACGTTAGGCCAACACTTAACATCCAGGTCTTTGAAGCCGATGAGGGTGAAGCGAGGTGTGTATGGAGCAGCGCCGGATTGCAAGGGCGGGGCAAACGGGATATCCCCGAGAAACCCCCGCCGACCAACGGTATCGGGATTCCCGGGATCGACCCCGCCGGGAATCGAACCCGGCTCACTTTCGTGAGAGACGAGTAGTCTGACCACTAAATCAACGCGGCCCCAAGGTACCAGTTGACCCGAACCAGCAGGGCACGTTTCTTAACGGCAATGCTGCAACCTGCAACTACTAAGTGTTGATGACCGGCTGCTGCAACCGGTAATTCGTCCTTGGCTTTCCGGCTCACGCCGCTGGATGTCGCACGGTCACGTAGCCAGCAGGAAAAGGAACTTCCGGACATTATTCCACTTTTTTTTTTCTACTCTCGACCGCCCCTTCACCGCTTTCACTAGCGAGCTACTAGAGGCTTCTACGGCTCACTGCGGCGCCCGACCAGCGCGCGCGCGCCCACACACACAAACACACACACGCACGCACGCACACAATGTTATAAAAGACGGAACTTCCTAGTGCAGCGGGCTCCGAACCGCAGTGACAGACCGGCTCGGAACTAGGGCTGGGGCTCCAGCGATCGCCGGTTTAGTCAGTCACGTCAGTCTGTAGCTTGTACAAAAGAGAGACCAAAGATGAGGCAGGCTGACTTCCGTCTTGTGCGCATGTCTCCAAGGTTAACTCACCCATCGTCAATAGAACTGTCAAAATCACATTGTTAACAGTAATATGCGAATATTTTTACATGTGGTTTTTCCCCAGACATACACACACCCTAAGGTGTTTAAAGAACAAAAAACATCAACATTATTTTAATTAAATATTAACTATACACTCGCAATACCACCTCGAGACTCACAATTGTTTTAATTTATTCGCTGTAAATGTAACAGGTAGATACATTACTTAAAGGTGTGTATGGTAGTATATAAGAAGTTAATGGGCCAGAGATTTCTTTCATATGTTGATTTCACAAGTACTCACTTTACCGTAAACATCACGTATAATCAATTCACGGTTACTTCAAACTTATCTGAAGCCCTGGTAAAGTTATTCTTCCAGGATATTCCTCCGCGTCGTATAAACTAAGCTTAAATAAGCCTAGAAATTTACACCAAAGGACAGCGCACCGAATTCGTGCGCACTCAGTTGTAATAATATTTTGCATGAGAACTATTTCTTAATAGGCGCTACCAACACACATGTTTTTTCACTGTTTTTATTCATATTTATTAGAAATGAAATATTATAATTTTATATATAAAATACAAGTAAAACTTAAATTTAACGAAAAATAAGGTACCATCATATTAACAAATGTATGAAACGCTTGTGATACATGGCATGTATACGAAATAACTAAACACGTCATGGATGGGGGTGATTTTGAAAGGTTAGATTCGAAAAGTGTGAAGAAACCGCGAACAGACTATACCAGAAAATTATAAACTTCGTTTCCAGAGCATCGCGTAGCCAATCACGGACGAAATAATTAAGTTTCTGCGTTCTTACTCATTCTGTGCTAGCGTTTTACACCTGGCCACGTTTAATCATATTCACAGCAACTCACAACACCACTAGGGTTTGAATCCACATTCATTTTGTTTGAAGTAAATCGCTCTTCGCTCCGAGTTACCGAGGAATTCAGTGACAAAATCGTCAACGACGGGCTCGTGAGAAATCAGGCAAATCGGCACGGAATAGTAAAATTTTCAAACTCATTCGAGGATAAGCTGTACAATACATAAAGGCTCCTTCATCTCGGAAACGTTAACGTTTGAGCTGCAATTTATTAAACACGCTCGCACCGGAGGACTCCAAACCTGCAAGAAATCAAGGCCTCCAGTTACATGCTGCCTTCTCCGCCGCAAAACTGCCGACTCACTGAAGTAACACCCATATATAGGTTGTTCACGGCAAAATGAGCATTTTGAGAGCCCTGCTTAAGATCTACTTGACATTGTGTATTCTTCCACTTTATGTAAAATTAACATTTCCATGGGCCTCATCACTTTATCCATACTTCGGTCAAGTGAAACTGTGAAATTATTAGAAGAGTAAATATTTTACAAATCTGCTCATTTTTACACTTCGATGAATTAAAAAAACAGAAAGCTAAAGAAATAATTTACGTTATCATAAATGCTTACCTTAACTGTTTTTATTCGAAGTTAAGATATGGAACTACTTCCCATTCATCATTACCAACTTTACTGGGCGCATGTCACTCAATGCGTCCGTTGTATATGCAGGCAGAGGCAGTGATTATTTTTTCTACGGTTTATTTCAAAAGCGCTCATTTTATCGTGAACAGCCTTTAACAATAGCCGAGGTTCGAATAAACTGCTGTAGTGGTTCGACAACTCGCCTCCCACCCAGGCGAACCGGGCCCGATTCCCGGCGGGGTCTCCCCCTGATTTTCGTGTTTGGGTAACGTGCTGGAAGATGCCGCTGGTGGGCGGGTTTTCTTGGGGATCTCCCGTTTCCTCCGCCCTTTCGATCCGGCGCTGCTCCATACTCACCTCATTTACTCCTCATCGGCTCTCCACTCCACTTCACTCGAATACACTTGGGATTATGAAGACAACACTAGAATTTTTTGAAACCAAGCTAATTGCTGTCCCTATTGATCAGTAACATCAATTTCTTTTTAAACCAACTATCAAAATTCATCAAGAAAAATATTACTTGTTTCAGGCTCTTTATATAGTTATTTGTGGCAGCTGTGTATGTAAACCAATTTTCTCGTAATTCGTAGAGAAAGGCACGCTGTTTTATCTAGGCTATTCCGCTGTTTTTCATGTGGCCGAATTATTTTCGGGACAAGTTGTATAGACAGATGTAACAACCCCTTTCTAAAATTACTAAGAAAGTAATTATCTCTTGAAATTTTTTTGGCGCAAACGAAAATGAAATCATGTGAAACGAGTCAGCAAAGATACGTATATGTTGGTTGCTATTAAGAATTTTCTTATGATATTAATATTTCTTACTCAATTAGCTGTTAATATTCCTAGAATTGTTCATGAATCTGTAGAGTTGTGGTTCTTGGACTGTTCGTTCGTGATTGCAGAAGTGTTGCTTATTTTGTGTAAAGGTCAGCATATAATAATTCAGTGGTCCCCACAAAGATTCGCGAGTTGAATTTCCTTGAAAAATGTTTCTGTGAACTTGACATTGGATTCATACTTGCTCGCCAGACGATTACAGCGGCAATTCAACTTATATACGGAAAACGAGGCCTTTAATTCATTAGCTGACCAGGAACACGATCAAACAAATCGGGGACAAAAGCTGTGGGCCACTGAAAAAAAAGAATTATCACTATACTGGCAGGATCAGTTTAAGGTTTTGTTGAGATCACGGTTCTATTTAGTGCACTTCTGTTTGCTGGCCAGCCTTTCCCACCTCATATAAATTCTTGTGTATGTGTTAAAATTTCATTGCCTTCAAAACTGTTTAATTCGTTGGGTCAAAATAATCACCTTTATAAAGTGATAATAAAAAATTAATATTTTGGTTACAGTCAGATGCAGTGATAACCATTACAATGTTTAAGCATGCCACAACCAGAGAACAATCACGTATACGAAAACAAAACTGTCGTGATTTCCATTTGCACAAGCCAGTAAAACGAGGTTTGTTCAATTCGGCCGCTCTCTTAGACCTTTCGTCTCTTTCGCATACTAATCACCGGTAGAAGCACAGCGATGGGCATTCTGTTCACGACCGTAGAACACACGTCTGGACACTCGTCTATCTAACAATGTTAGCGATTTGTTCCCCTTATTGACTGATTTAGTTCATACAGTAGCCGCAGAGCGATGCAAGCAAACTAGTGTTAATAGTGTTGCTGGTATAGGGATGACACCATAGAGAAATGAACGTCATTTTCCCATTTTAAGAAAAAATTTCAATTCTCTTCCCTATGCTAGCCATGTCAAACAGCACTACTTTGGTAGCAGCTCTCTGTGGCTGGGTTCATGAACTAGATGAGTCAATAAGAGCGTCAAGCGTTCAAGCTAGTGTCCCGACCTGTCTTCTACGGCCGTGATTCAGTTGGCAGGATCAAGATTCTCCCAGTGACGTGTGTGTTGCAAGTTCGGCAGTCATCGGATGCGCTCGGGTTCGTTTGCCTGATTCTGTGAGAAGCTCCTCTGCCTGCGGTTCAGCCAACAGGAGTTTACGTTTATTGTTTTATTGTTTACGTTTATTGCGGCCTTATAAAACTCAAATCAACCCGTGGATTGTCGGTGCCACTAACCGAACGTTACCAAACAAGCCAACTTAAGACATTTGCATGTTGCATGTTGCTTATACTCCTTCATTGTCCGTAACTTACTTTTCAGTTGCACTATTCAAAAACACGCCCAGTCATGTCACGGAGCCTATATTTGCTGTTATTTTGAAATGTGCCATGTTTAATTACTGTCACTGTCTTCACGTATATAATATCAATAAAAAATAATCAATTGTTTATCAATTATATCTCACCTGACCTCAGTAAAATACACACAATGGACAATCCTTACCAACTCCGAAACTCTCCAAAATATTATCAACTCTTAATGATTACCTACGAATGAATACCACTATGGAGGGGACTCATCCGTCCTTAATCCACCCTAATTGTTTTACATCACCTAAGCTAGTTTAAGATGGTTGGAAGGTACTGTTAAGGGGGAGAAATAAAAACCATGTTGGTACTGCCAGTTTCTGACAAGACAAAGTATATTGTTGTCAGATGCCTGAGGGGCGTATTTGAGTTCGTGAGAGATATGGGTACTATTAGAAATAAAAGAACTAAATTTGATTTCTAATTTATTTACACAGTTATTATTTACAGCATTAAATTATCTGTCCCCACTATTAAACTTTTTACTAAAAGTGAGTGCAATATTCGAATTATATTTCAGCTCTAATTAACGTGCTTCTTAATGTCTCTGTTTAGTAACAGTCAATTAACTCATACTCATCATTAACACATGATCAGTCTAGCTGTTGCCACCATTTGCAATGCCTTTCACCCACGCATCTAGTTCAATAGTCCAGCCTGCCAGCCACACCCTTCAATGCTTGATACTCGCAGTCGCAGATTTCCCTTCCGTTAGTCACTTCTCTCGCTGCTCGTCTTCTGTCGCTCGGAACTCAGCCACTCATTCGTTAACAACTACACTCCACTCCCGGCTCGGAGGCCTGTCACACTTTTACATCGTTCGCCCTGACCACCTGTAAGGTTCAACGCACCCCGAGTCACGCTGAGATAACGAGGTCGATATTCCAGAGCATTCTTCAGATAAACGCAGAAATCCTATCCGCCGGAAGTCAGGAGCGGTGAGCCGCCAAAGGGTTACCGCAGCAGAATGTATTCATAACTCAAAACGCTGATAGAATTACTGCTCGATTGTCATTCAAAACATTCCATTGACTTGTTGGCCCGCTTTTCTCTACTCTGTCCTCTTCCGCCCCGTCACGCGGGACGCGCCAGGGTCAGCGGCGCAGACCAGCGACACGTAACACTGTGTTACTCAAAATATCGAATAAACTGTGAAATCAATATAGTACCTTTCTTTGTTTATCATGTGGAATAAATTAAAATTAATTATTGATTACCCTCTGAGAATGAGTACAGAAGTGACAGGTAATGATACAATAAGTCAAATGATAATTATCTTTAAAATCAGGCCCATCGTTACTGCGATGAGCTCCCGAGACATGATTATCTTTAACGCCTCCGCCCTGAAACGCAGCAAACTGACTCAGTCATATCATTGAATGCAAGATACTCTTTTCCTGTATTCAGTGATATTACTGACACAGCAATGTAGTGCGAGAGAGGAAATAATATAAGCAATAGATGTTAAAATATATTAAATCACTAGCTGTTACCTGCGGCTCCACAGGCGTGTTAAATATAAAAAACAGACCACCAACCAGGGCCCACTAAAATAGTTGGTGGCGTATTTTATATATTCTCTAAAAAACTGTTCCTTTTTACGGGATGAATAGTACCCTATCTGCAAATACAGAATATAATCTACCCGTGTACCAAGTTTCATCCAAATCCGTCAAGTCGTTATGACGTGATTGAGTAACAAGCAAACATACAAACTTTCAAATTTATAATATTATTAAGATGTTTGAACTATTAATGTGATGCAAGTTAGCCTGGAAGCCATATGAAATCAACAGTATATTGAAGTCATCCAATGAAATTTGATAAGACAGGAACTACGCATACAAATCGAAAGTCAAATCTGTGTTCTTGGAAATGGAGTTCGGCGAGGCACGGAGTGTGTTCGGTAGAGGAATGGAGGAGTGTAGATATTTTTTTTTAGTGTCTCGGCAACCACATCCGTCTGGTCATCATCATCTTTGAAATGGGTCGGATCCATTTGAGAAACAGTTTGTCGATTTATATCGATACAAAAGAGAGACGTATGTCGGCGCCCCCTCAGCTCGGGTGCCAGGAGCGACCGCCCCGCTCGCCCACTCCTAGAAACGGCTCTGTCCCTGTCCAAAATATAACTAAACAATGATCTATGCCCTCAAGAAGCAACATTTTCAAAAATTAATCTCAAAAATAAATAATGGCGGAAAATATGTGAATCCAACATGGCGTCAAAATGCTTCCCTTAATGAGATTACGCGCCAGATCTGACGAGACAACCCGAGCATGTCCGATGGTTGCCGAACTTGCACCACAGACTCGGCGGATTAAGCCGGATTCACATGTACGCCGATCACGCCGAACAGACAGAGAGGAAGACTAGAACAGCCAATCAGAAGTCGTCCTCTGTTTTCGCGCGAGTCGCGCGGAATAGTTGAACCCACGCCGATATTTTCTGCTCGCGGAAAGAGCAGACTTTGCCGATATTTCCCAGAAGTCAACTGGTTCACATATTTTATACTACTAATGTCTTCTATAATAGACGTGTATAGATGTAAATGTATAGAATAGTCCAATGTACGTATTTATAATGAGATAAGTGAATGTAAACGTTAATCTTATTCAAAATTGTATTAAATAAACGTAGAATGTAAACTATTTTGGGATGTGAAAATAAAATTACAATCTCTTCAAAATCATTTAGAAAATAAATCGCACTATAATATAATTAATAAACTAGAGTAGAAAGACAACATCATCTAAGTTTGCTATCTGTAATTTTTTTTTAGAATCTTGACGTTAAAACACTAATTCGACAGCAAAATGGCTACGCAGAAAGTATGTTTACATGTGAACAACCATCGGTTCTGCCTGCTCTGTTTGGCGTGATCGACGTTCATGTGAATCCGGCTTTAGACACGAGTGTTTGCTGGTCGGCTGGACCGCGCGAGGCGTTCGTTTGTTTGCGCACGGCTATTGGCTGCGCACACACGCTGCAAGAAGAAGATGATCGCCCGAGTAGTTGAAGGCAACCCGCGTACAGGTCGTCGCTACACTCGCGCGTCCCTAGGAACGTGTTTGCACGTCACTTTGCACGTGTGTATCGGGAAGGCCGTCGAGCTGAACGAATGCGCGGCGTGCTAAAAACTGTTCGTGTACACGCTACTCCTAATCTCAGCGGCTCTAAACCGTGACACTGAAGTCAACGCTAATGATCGCTGAGTTTTAACAGCCGAAGTAGCTGCGAAACAGTTGACAAAACTTGCAAGAAAGTGAAACTAAGACTCTGAAACAATCTGCAGGCTTCCGCTGTATTCAGTACAATTTTGCTGATATAGGCTGTTCGCGGTAAAATGGGCACTTTTGAAAGCCCTGCTTAAGATACACTTGTACGCATACGTATTCCTCCGAACTATGTAAAATTAACATTGCCGTGGGACTCGTAACTTTATTCATGCGTCGGTCAGGCGAAACTGTAGAATTATTAGAGAAGTAGGTGTGTTACTAATCTGTTAATTTTATACTTCGATGCGTTAAAAAACAGGAAGCTAAAGAAATAATTTAAGTTATAATAAATGGTTATTCTAACACTTTTTATTCAGTGTTAAGATATGGAACTACATTCCCCATCATCGTTACCAACTTTACTGGGCGCGTGTCACTCAGTGTTCCCGTTAAAATATATGCAGGTAGGGGCAGTAACTTTTTTCTAAGGTTGATTTCAAAAGTGCTCACTTTATCGTGAACAGCCTTTATCATATCCACGTAGCAAGATACAGTCTCCAGTCTGTGGTTTTACTGATGGCATTGCTAGATTACTGCTAGCACAGAAAACTCACGGACAGGAACCGGAAAATTTTGCGAATTCATTTAAGGACAAGCTAAGACTTCAAACACACGTACAGTACACTCCTGTATTGGTAGCCAAATCAGACACATTACCCATTCTCAGAGGTTGGCGCAGCCAATAAGAGAATGGGTATGCCCACATCGAAGGACCTACCTTGCCAATTTGTCTCTGCAGGCCTGTTTATCTGCTCTGCGACTGTAACTTTGCATTATGCGAATTTTTACAACCTATACATAAATTAACTATATGTTTCTTTTACTTGGGACCATCGTTAGGGTCATTCACTTGAGAATTCCTAGGCCAGTGTAGACATTACGAATTCTAGTATGCTACTCGTGGGACGTAGGGTCAACCAAAGAGGAAGATAGCTTCTAACACAATAAGCAGCATTTGTATAGTCGACTGACGTTATTTAGCATATACAGAACTTTGAAGACAGTCACATGGAAAATCATTTTGGACATAATTCTTTGAGGAGCTTTGTTTCAATGGTGTTTGTGCAAAATAATTTTTAATTATCTTATTTACCTCCAACGTAAGAATTGTACAATGAACAAGTGCGAAGTCTAACTTGGCGGTGATATGTAACACGTAATCGTATGGTCTCTAATGTTTTGCTTTAATTTTTATTGGTTCGAATTCAGTGTGTATTTGCTGTACGAATTAATTATATATTCAGCTGCGTTAATTGTAAGACTATATGTTACTCCATGATGAGTCAACTATGCTTTCAAACAGACTGAGTTAGTAAATAAATCATGCAATGATAAACGATGGGGATACCTAGAGAGAAATATTGACAAAATTAACTTAATTTAAAGCAAAAAAATGTGCTCGTTTTTGGCAATGTGTACCGTACATTGTTTCCCACAAATCTTCCTGCAATTCATGAACTATCGAATACGTTCTCACACGAATTTAATGTCTCTGAGTATGATGGAACGAAATTTAACTTTTTCTAGATTCCCGAACATTTCGTCGGAGGGTTGAAATCGTCTTGCAGTATTTGTACTAAATTCTTTCTTTCGTGACAGGTAGAGGTATGAAAAATCTACATATCACGTGGCACAAGCTCAGACATGAAATTCTTGTACTTATGTATTACACATCGAACTAGGTGGAGCAGTGATAACTCACTGGACTCGCATTCGAGAGGACCCGGGTTCGGTTCCCGGTCTGGCCATCCTGATTTCTGTTTTCCATGGTTTACCGAAATCACTCCCTAACGAAGGCCATGGCCGATTCCTGCCCAGTCCTTCCACAATCCTTCTTCCCTGTGCAAATTGCACCATCCTTAATGACATCGCTGTCGACGAGACGTTAAGCCTACCTTACGTGTTACTTTTACAATTGGTCCACGACTTGTTTCAATGTATTGGACGATCCTGAACCAAAAGCAAACAAGTTAAATCATATGCAATAAAACCACTGTCTCCTACTTTGTGGGCAAACATTCAATGAGCTTGAAATTTGTGCAAGGACATTTCAGGTGATGGAATATTTATTTAATTCAGTTACTTAAATTCAATTTATTGAAATAAAAAAAGTAACTTCGTTGAATTGCATTCAATAAACATTCAGGTCTTTACGTACAATGTTATCACAACCTTTTTAATGGAACCAGTTAAAAGAAAAAATTCAAATTTTAGATGTATCTGCGATTCACACATGACACGGAAATAGCTGGTTAAAACCTAACCAATTTTTAAAATTTTATTTATACATTTTTTTTTTTAAATATGCGTCCTTATTTTGTAAAAACTTTAAATTTGTGCACATTGTGAGATTACTTCCATAAATATTACCAGAAATCTACTATCGGCCATTGAAATTTCGGATTAAAGAAAATATAGAACACGTATAAACGAAACTCTTGAAGGAAAACAAGACATTGAAGAAACTGAAAAAGAAAATGGCCGCGATTATGACGTTTGTATGACGTCATATAGCATTCGATTAATTGAATCCAATAACAATTGAAGGAAATTTGAAGAAAAATTTGACAGTTTGAAAGGTCCACAGCCCACACAGGTCGGTACTTGCAAGTTTTTTCGGTCGCTAGAAATAATACGGTGGTATATATATTTTAATATTGTCAATAGTGCTATGAGAAGGGACAGGTATTTTTCGCGAAAAGATTTCAAGACCAGTTGTACTCCAAAACACTTTAGTCCATATGTACTTTTATGGTTGGATGATTCCAAACGTCGCGTGCCTCAAGTGTCTATCCTCGAATCATGGACTTATAGTATCCGAGTACTTTATTCTGATTGGTCCAGTCAAATAATATCATGTCTTCTCACTTAGCGACGCGGCCAATGATTGACCTACCCCAATCATACACAACTGTCAAAGTCACATGGTCAACAGTGATGAACGTGTTTGTTTATATCTTAATTTTTAAATGAAAATCTCCACTTATAAATAAAATAGTTTTACCTATTTTAATTTAATTAACCTGCATCACAAATTGGTTCGAGGAAGCATAAAAACACCTCTAAGAATTTGTTTGCAAATTAGTTTTCTAACTTAAAATCCCAACCTTGCCGTTTTCGCTAGACGTGTTGGCAGAAAAGTAGTTCAATGTTGGAACACGGAGATTGGTGGTGCGCAGCCAGCGAGCTCGGTCCACCTCGCATCTTTAGTCCATGGTCCCACCCCTGTGATCTTAAATTGTCTGTTATTAATTGATTGGTGTAATACATTCGCGGTTACTTCACACTTTTCTGAAGCCCTGATAAAGTTCTACTTTCAGGATATATAACCGAACTAACCGCACTCAATTGTAATAATATTTTGTATGAGAACTATTTCTTACTAAGCGCTACCAACACAGATGTTTTCTCTCTGTTTTTATTCATATTTATTATAAACGAAATATAATAATTAATAACTTAAATATAGTAAATACTTAGATTTAACAAAAAAATAAGATAATTTTATGTTAACAGAGGTATCATACGCTTGTTATGCGTGACACATTTAGGAAATGACTAAACACGTTAAAGGTGGGGTGATTTTTCAAAGGTTTGATTAAAAAAGTGTGAAAAATCCGCGAATAGACTATATCCGAGTGCAGTTAACTTATTCTTCTGCTTAACTTATTCAGACCCAGTGTACACAATTATGTATGCAACACAGGGAGGTTATATTAGGCTGGCACTGCCCAATAATATTTCCTGCGGATAACTAACTCGTAAATCATGCTACTTATATAGCTTATGACTGGTTCATATTACTTCAGCCAAACGTAAAACCTACAGCTCACTCGTTGCATGTGATACTGAAACAAGTGCTTGTCGGATTATTTACAACATTCTGATCCGATTTTCAGACTGTAGACAATGGCTTCAAGTGAGTGAAGAGATTTGGGCTGCTCTTAACGTCGAGGTCATGAGAGCCGATGAGGGTGTAAACTAGGCGAGTATGGAGCAGCGCCGGAGTGTAAGGGTGGGGGAAACGGGAGATCCCCGAGAAAACCCGCTGACCTGCGGCATCATGCGGCGCGATTTCCACAATGATAAAATCCGTAGGCTGCCCCGCCGGGAATCGAACCCGGTTCGCCTTGATGGGAGGCGAGGAGTATAACCACTACACCACCGCGGCTCTCTCGATGTCTTCAAGTGACATGTTTATTGCGTCCTCGAGGAAGTGTATGCACGCACATTACGACGCGTGCCGCAAGTAGCCGCCAGCATATACGTCGCATCGTGTCACCGCATGAACGTACGACGCATGGCGTAAGAAGTAGGTGGATGTGGTAATGGGGACAGCCTTAGGGGTGCACGTCTGCACGCCGCAAATCTGGGCTTCACTGCACTGCAGCTACGTGTCATTCACGGCTCACCGAACGCATCTAAACGCACTGCTTAGTTTATTCTCCCTCGCCATTGCGTAACCTGCCGCGGTCACACATACGGCCGTGACGCTGTTCGCAGTCAAACTAGCACCTTTGAAGCCGTGCTCAGGATACGCTTCTCTCCCCATTATGTATCCATCCGCCATATGTAAAATGAACCTTGCCGCAGACTACTTAACACTTTAAGGACTGCGCTCGACTGTAGCTCGAGAAACGCCACTTCGAGAATTTCTTTGTCCTTGAGAACAAAACTCGCATGGCTACAGATCCATTGCTTCGCTAGTAGCTAACGGGATCTTATAACGAGACTACAGCCCAGGAATAACGATTTTATATACCAAAATACAATGGTTAGTTGTAATCACTCGAAAGGACAGGATTGACTGTAAATAGTTTCACATGATAGAAGACATTTTATTGGGGCAATATCTATTCGGCACCGCCAGAGGTTGATGGCCAGCCAATAATGAACGTTGTACATACATTGCAGTAAGCGTATCCAATGTAGCGTAGACACCAGTAGGACACTGGCAGTGGCGGATATACATCGCTCACTCACAATTTGTCTTGAATACAAGTAAATGTTTGCAGACCTCAATGTGTTACGTATAGAGCACACGCCAGCAAAATGGCGTCAGCGTCCAGTATTATACCGAAACGCCGTTCGCCAATCAGCGTCTGGCAACCCTACTTACCAGCAGCCAGCCCAGCCAATAGGGAATCTTTCGAGGAGCGCAGTGGCCAGACAGATACAAGCCGCGTCCCCAGATCCTCGCGTGGCCAATCAGATAAACGGATACTGCCAGATAAAATAACTTGTACGCCTTTTCGCCTCTGTGTCCTTGCCGTGGGCCCACTCGTTTTATTCCTGCGTCGATCGAGGGTACTTTAAATTCGTTGCTAATATACCAAATACCACTCTTATTTTCATAAAACAATCAAAACTTAATTTAATAAGTCCTGGGTCCACAGATTACACTGCTTAAATAAGGATAATATAAGGATAATACATATACCGGTTTTTCCTAATTCGCTGCCAACTTTACAATGAGTATTTTAAGTAAGTGTTTACATAAACCCTTTCAATCACAGTGTTTTAGATATGAGATGTTGCATAGGAAGTTACTTTAACCCGTTGAGTCCCTGTGTCCACAATCGGGGACATGATGCAGATTAAGGATATTTATGGTGTGATCTGTACACAGCCAGAAATCAGTATTTTGTTCGTCTTTCTTTTGAGTAATCTAATTTGTTGAAATTTTTACATCTCTCGCATGTGAGTGGTCAATGCTGACGTCAGCGAGCACGTAGTAGGGTGCTTACAGGTAGCGAAAACCACAATAGACAGATGTACATATACATGGGTAGATACCTGCAAAATTGGTGTTATTATCTGAGGAAATTTTAAACTGAAAACCTTTTTACCTTTGCAACGCGTTTGTCATTGGACCATACTTCACTTGACATGTCCCGTGTAACTCTGCGCCAATAAATGAACACTTCGCAATCGCATGCTCCAATCACGTGAAATTCGATCAGAAAGGGAGTTATTTCAAATCTGGGCCAATGGAAGAACGACGCCATCTGCAGTACATACATTTCTGTAAAGTTTAGCTTCATGCCAAAAAATAAAGCGAATTTTGCAGCTCCCTAGTAATTGTTCATACTGCATAGAAAATGTTTTGCACTTTGAGAAGAAGAATCCTTTACATAAGTATCAACAGCTTTCTTGCAAAATTTGCAAGACATATAGGCTATTTGTAATATTACAAATTATAGGCTTGTATTGCGACTTACATTATAAAGACGTAAAAACAAAAAAAAAAATTTTTTTTTCTAGAAAAATTGTAATGTATTAATAACAGAAAATAGGGAAAATTATATTCCAAAATATAATTGATGAAAAAAAAAAGTTACTTCTTGCCAGCACGGCGATTAGAATCAACGTATATTGCGTTGCGATCCGACATTCTCAATCAAAATACGACCTTGACTTACAAACGCTATAATTTACCAGTAAATTCCTAAAAATTATGCGTGAAGTTATTCGGTTAAGGGGAATGCATTTGTTTCATTTTAAAGTCCTGTGTAGATATGAAACATTGTTCATACGAAATATTAATATCAACTGTTAATGAGTAATAGTGTCACGTGTTTTTAAAAAATTCTAGTCGTTTTTAGATGATTATTCGAGTTGTTTGAAGTGCTTTACGTTATTCAAACTTGCAATAAATTTCTTTTTGCACGCAAATACACTTTGCATCATCCCTAATTCTTGCACAAAAAGTTACATACGGCTTTACGTTGTTAAGTGTCCGCCATTTTGATTGAGTTAATTGATACGGGTAAATATAGTGCAAACTACATTTCTTGAGGTCTATTACAAACACGGCCCTTGTAGTTTTAAAAACGAGTAATTTTACAAGATATATTGTTGTACTGTTACAAACATTTATACAATTACAAACCATTTCTCATTAAAAATTACAAATGTGTATGTTGTATGTTATTCACGGTAAAGTGAGAACTTTTGAAAGCCCTCTCATTTGGAATAATAGTCAATAAATATATTTTATTTTATCCTTAGACGTTAACGTCCGAGTCCAGTGGAATATACACACTCTTAATACTAGCATGGAAATATTTATAAAAAGAAAAAGGTGGTTCAAGGATAATAAATGGCTGAAAGGAAAATAAACTAGGATCTCAAAAGCGCTCACTTTACCGTGGACAGCCTATACATGTCGCAACTAACGTCGCTTCCATTGCTCTCCCCATCATGCCAGCTCATGTTTGCTCATTGGACTATGTTTTCAGCTATTTATAGTGGAAATCATTAAGTAGAATCTTCCTCCGCCATATTTAATTTTTTATTTTTCTAACTTAATTATATTTCTGAAAAGAAAATTCCGAAAGTACCCCATTACCCATCTAGCTATCGGCCTTACCCAACAGTGTGGACTTAACGACCGAACTATAGGATGTTCACGATAAACTGTGCACTTTTGAAAGCCCTGCTAAAGATCTACTTGTAGACACGTCATATATTCGTACACCGTATGTAAAATTAACATGGTAATTGGCCTCATCACTTTATTCATGCGTCGGTCAAGCGAAACTGTGAAATATTTAGAAAAGTAAATATTTTATAAATTAGCTTATCACTACATGTATATGCATTAAAAACAGGAAACAAATTAAATTACTTCAGTTTTCACAAATTATTACTTAGTGATTTTAATTCAACGTAAATACATTGAACTACTTTCCCTCCTACGTTACCAACATCACAGGCTGTATGTCACTCAGTGCGCCCGTTAAAATATGTGCAGGTTGGGGCAGTGACATTTTCCAGAGGTTGATTTCAAAAGTGCTCATTTTATAGTGAACAGCCTTTACGAACTCATAAGTACATCTTAATGCTACCAAAATTGGGCAAAATCAATTTTATGACGTAGATTCAAGTTCGTAAGTCAGTCGTTATGTCTGTATTACTCTATAAGGTCAGTAGCTATATAATATTATAATGCATATAGACCATTTACGGTTAATTCGCACTTTTCTGAAGCCCAGCTAAAGTTATACTTCCAGGATATTCCTCCGCCTAGTGCAAACAAAGCTTAACCGAGTCTACGAAACTAGTCTAAAGGAACAAAGCACCATATTCGTGCACCCCCAGTTTAATTATATTTCGCATAAGAACTATTTCTTACTAGGCATTACCAAAACATCTATTTTCTCTCTGTTTTATTAGTATTAGACCAATTTAAACATAAATAAGTTAGTTTCATCCTAGCACAAGTATAAAACGGTTGTGATACATGATTGGGCCACCCGTTTTTTGCGAAAAAATTTACGCGAAGGCTAGACTGTAATGTCCTGTAACATACGTGCACTTTTCCTTTGGTTATTGGCCACGTGTCTTTGTTGGGGGACAGTTCCTTATTGGCCCATAGGCCAATCGGAATTAGGTAACTCCGGCACTGAGAGTCCATGATTCGCGGGCAGACATCTGCAATGCATGACAATTAAAATCATCCAATCACGAAAATGGACCTGAGCTCTAGTGTTTTAGTGTGCAAGTACTCCTGAAATTTTTCGAGAAATATAGGTGGCATTATTCATGGCATATTTAAGAAACAACTGGACACTTCATACGTGAAGTGATTCTTCCAAGGTCGATTCCAAAAGTACGAAAAAACTGCGAATAGACTATAGTTGGGTAAAGGAGCACTTTCGGTTTTTTCTGCTTTAAAATTATAAACAAGCTAAAAAAATATAAAATGCCATATGGCGCTGGAAAGGTCCCCCCTTCACCCTTCAGTCCCGAATTAATTTACGTGCTCAAGTGTCTCAATCGTTAAATATTTTTATGGGTGCTGTACCTCCGTCTAGTAACTCTGGCCAGACCACACAATTTGAGCCGTGTCCAAAATGGCAAATTTGGAGAATTAGGTTTTAGGAATTTAGGGTCAATTACATATTAAGGAATAAAAAGTAAAATAAATAATCCTGTAAAATTTTTTATACGCTGCTTACCGAGCTTGTTACAGCTAAACCAGTAACTAGTTTCCAATGAAAGCCTCGAGAGTACTTATTGCAGAACTGTTTTACATGATCAGTCGAACAATTGAGATCTGAAGTTCTCGAAATATAGTTTTGACACTTCATAGCCCAGTGTGTATCATAGACAAGTAAGTGTGTTGTAATACAGTGAGTCTATAAATAAATTCATAAATGGGAGACTTCTTGCAATATAAATTGTGTTTTGTTTGCGTGAATATTGTTTTCTAGAAAAAGGCTTGCTATTGAAATATACTGTTTTCATGTGTAACAAGAACGACATACTGATTATTTCCAAACGATACTACACTGTTATAAGTACAGCTTCCACTTATATAGGCTGTTCACGGTAAAATTAGCACTTTTAAAGGCCCTGCTTAAGATCTATTTGTATGCACGTTGTGTATTCTCCCGCCTTATATAAAATTAACATTGCCATGGGCCTCATCACTTTATTCATACGTTGGGCAAATGAGACTGTGAAATTATTAAGAAAATCAATACTTTACAAATCTGTTCAGTTTTACACATCGATGCATTAAAAAAACAGAAAGCGAAAAAATAATTTTAAGATATCACAAATGGTTGTCTAACCGTTTTTATTCGACGTTAAGATATGGAACTACTTTAAATCAATCGTTACGACCTTTACTGGACGAATGTCACTCAGTGCCCCTATTAAAATATATGTATTCAGAGGCAGTGACTTTTTCCTAAGGATCATTTCTAAAGTGCTCACTTTATCGTGAACAGCCTTTAAGCCTTTGGCTCCGGGAGCCTTTAATAATAATACGCAAACAAAGCGTATTCACCTACAGAAAACTATTTGTTGCGATGCCTTACGTGGCAGAAACTTTGTCAACCTGAGGGGTCTTGGTAACCGTACTGTCACCTCGCCTACTTCCCACCACGGCTATCCGGCGGGAACCTTCACGTGTGGGAAACATGGTCGACGTTTCCTATGGTCAGTGGTGGGTTTTCTCGGGGTACTCTCGTTTCTCCCCACCAGTACATTCCGTCGCTGCTCTAACGACAGACGTCTGCACTTACAAGTTTTACCTCAGAAGCCCGTCCTTGAAAGATGTTACGGTCACCCTATGGTTACCAACGTGAAAAATTCGCGAGTTCAACGACCTGTAGGCATGAAGCATATTTCAAATGCACATTGGGCACTTACTGTCACGCTGAATGGCGATTGATGGGCCCGCATAGTTATTTTAATGTAGCTCTTCCAGATATGAACCCGCAAATATTTCACGCCTGTACCTGTGATTCATCTCCTTCACTACCGCAACAAAACGATATCAAATTCTACGTTAACGCACGAGAACTGATAGCTCGAGCAACACTATAGTTCCTTCACAGTTATTTTCCACTTTTCTGAAGCCCTCTACATCATGCGAACAAAGCTTAACCAAATATAGAAAATTACACTAAAGTGACAACGTATAGCATTCGTGCGCACACAGCGTAAACATATTTTCCATAAGAACTATTTCTTAGATGGCACTCTCCCTTTTATTATTCATATTAATTATTAATTATATTTTATAACTAGAGCTAGTGACTTTTCGCGTATAAATATGAGTACATGATAGACTTCAATACTATAAGCACCCATCAGCAGTTTGTGTATTGCCATTAGTTGCTGTCTGCTTGAGAAGGCGTTTTCGTTCTTGACCGGGCCACTCAGAATTCGGCACTGCTCCCACGTGATTCGTGTGCAGACAGTTAATACGTGTCAAAAAGTAATTCAGCCAGTCAAAATAGGTAAACGACCCTACAGTGTCTTGAAATATCACTTGTTTTGAAATATTTTCGCGAAATTTCACTACCCATATTTATAACTTATAGATAGATATCTGCAAAATTTGCGTTATTATTTGAAGACACATTTAACTTGAAACACTTTTCCTTCGCAATAAATTTGTAATTCGACCATTCTTTATTTAACACGCCCCGGGTAACTCTGCGCCACTAAATTAACACTTCGCAATCGTGTACCCCAATCACATGAAGTTAGAGGGAGTGACTTAAAATCTAGGCAGCAGCCAATGGAGAAACGACGCCAGCTCGAGTATAGATAGTACTGTGAATTTTAGCTTAATGCCAAAAAATAACGCGAATTTTGCAGGTCCCTACTTATAGATTGAATACGAATGAAAGTTCAATTTTAACAAAAAAAAAGATAATTTCATGTTAACACAAGTATAATACGCTTATGATATTTAATATAATTAGGAAGCAAGCAAACCTGTCACACATGGGGTGGTTTGTATTTGACTCAAAAAGTGCGAAGAAATCGCGAATAGACTATAATTCAAACTTGTATGCACGTTATGTCTTCTTCCACCTTATGCAAAATTAACATTGCCACGGGCCTCAGCACTTTATATTAATTCGTCGGTCAAATGAAACTAAAATTATTAGGAAAGTAAGTATTTTAAAAATCTACTATTTTTTTACGCTTCCATGCATTAAAAAAAGCAGAAAGAGAAAGAAATAATTTAAGTTATCACAAATGGTTGCCTAACACTTTTTATTCGACGTTTAGATATGGAACTACTTTCCATCCTTCGTTACCAACTTTACTGGGCGCATGCCACTTAGTGCGCCCGTTAAAATATATGCAGGCAGGGGCAGTGACATTTTCTAAGGTTGATTTCCAAAGTACTCACTTTATCATGAACAGGCGTTAAACATTACCAACAAACATATAGTTAAGAAAACATTCTAAATGGTAAAGCGAGCACTTTTGAAATCAATTTTTAATAAATCGCTTCCCATAAAGAAACACATGCTGCAGTACACGCTGGCATGTTGGCTCCAAGTTATGTTGCATTGAGAACGTAATATTGAGACTTGTGGCAAATAAAGTCAGTGTTTCTTGTTTTATAAACACAAGAACATGGTTTTGCATATTATTAACTCATTACTCTCCTCAAAAAGTTCTACGGTTTATTTTAATAACCCATGAATAGGGCCACCCGTTTTCCGCGAAAAAATTTACGAGAAGGAGATTGTAATGTCCTAGCATACGTGCTCTTTTCCTTTGGTAATTGACCACGTGTCTTTGTTGGGAGACAGTTCCTTACCTGACTGGGCCAATCAGAATTAGGTAACTTCGGCACTGAGTGTCTTTAATTCGCGGGTAGACAAATGTAATGCATATAACAGTTACATAATCCATTCACGAAGATGGATCTGAGCTCTAGTGTTTTGAAGTGCAAGTAGTCGAAATCTTTCCGTGAACGACAGGTGGCCCTGCCCATGAATGAAGTGAGACTATCCAAAGCATTGTTTATTTTGTACATGGTGGAGGGTATAAAATGAGAATAAAAGCAGATCGTAAGCAGGGGTTTCAAGAGAACCGTCAACAGTATATAGTTTGTAAAGGCAGCTGGGGCCATCCGTCCCGTCAATTTTTCATCCGTGCGTTTTTTGTTTTATTTTATTCCGTCTCAGTATCTCGGACGTACTAATTTGTGCCTCCCCGGCCTTGTTGGATGCTGGAGATAACTACCGGCAGTAACAATCTACCCCTCATTATGGGCGGAGAGCAGAGAGAACTTCCACGTTGTAGGGCGGACCATGCTCCGGGTTAACACCAGTCAAGGTCAAGTATAAAACATTGTCTAGCAGCACCGGGGGTAGAGCAGACTAGAGAGCAGAATGTAACGTCATAGAATAGGTAAGTGTAAAGAAGAGAAATGGCGGGACGGTCCTTTGGATGTGGGCGAATAGCCCATTCACGGTTACTTCCAACTTTCTTGAAGCAATGCTAAAGTTATACTTCCTGAATATCCCTCCACGTCATGCAAACAAAGCTTAACTATGTCTCGATAATTACACCAGAGGGACAACGCACCTCGTTCGTGCGCACTCAGTGTAATAATATTTTGCGTAAGAACTATTTCTAAAAAGTTGTTCAAGATAAAGTGGGCACTTTTGAAATCAACCTTATAAAAATGCCACTGTTCCTGTCTGAACATATTTTAACAGGCGCAGTAAGCGACACGCTCCCTGTGAAGTTGGTAACGAAGGATGGAAAGTAGTTCCATATGTTAACGTCGAATAAAAAGTGTTAGGTAACCATTTGTGATAATTTCAATTATTTCTTTCTCTTTATGTTTTTTTTTTTAATCTGCATCTAAGTATAAAAGTTAGCAGACTTGAAAAATGTTTACTTTTTAATAATTTTACAGTTTCACTTGACCGACGCATTAATAAAGTGATGAGGCCCATGACAATGTTAATTTCACATAAGACGGAACGATACACAACGTGCATACAAGTAAATCTTAAGCAGGACTTTCAAAAGTGCTCATTTTACTGTGAACAGCCTGTACTAGGTGTTACCGGCACGCCTATTTTCTTTGGTTTTTTTTTCGTATTAATTATAAATTAAATATTATAATTTATATGTAAATATACATACGATTTCATTTCAACCAAAATATTGGTTCTTAAATATTATTTTATGTTAAAACAAGTATAAATCACTTGTTACAGATAACATAATTAAGAAACAACCAAACACGTCATACATGGGGTGATTTTTCAAAGGTTTGACTTTAAAAAAGTGTGAAGAAACCGCGAACAGTCTATGCCTATTAGCTGATAGGCTAACCAGCACCCGAAATAACACTGTCCTCACAAATGTCCGTATTAACTGAAAATGTTGGGGGGGGGGGGCGGTGGTATAGTGGTTAGACTACTCACCTCTCGCCAAGGCGAACCGGGTTCGAACGATGCCGCTGGTCAGCGGGTTGTCTCGGGGATCTCTCGTTTCCCCCGCCCTTGCATTCCGGCCCTGCTCCGTACTCACCTCACTTCACCCTCATCTGCTCTCGAAACCTCGCCCAAATCTCTTCTTTCACTGACCGAGAACGTTACCCGTTACTGAGGAAATGTTGCATGAGACAATTTGATCAATTGCCCTATGTACAGCACAGCAACTCCTTTCAGTTAACCTTTCTTTCCTACAGTTAGTTTATGGTTTCTGGTACAGCAAATACTTTTATGCATACTGTACTTAGATGGCAAAGAGCATAAGCTGTAGGCTTTGTGTTCGGTGATCAGTAAGCACTACTACAAGAGTAAACCATAATTTGTACCATAATTATGGTACAGTTACATTTCTCATTTTGGCATACCATAAGTATAGTATGGTGTACCATAATTTCTGTATTCCGTATGATGAATTTGAAATCCGTACCATAATTGGATCTGCACCTTCACAGCTTTCCAATTAGCTATCGTACTTTCACGACAGACCAATAAATCGCCCATAATTATTAAATACGCCATAAATATACCTTTATTTCCATTGGAACTGCAGTAGCACGGTTTACGAATCAGTTACCGCCAACGAATATCATTGGGCTCTGAGCTTGGCAGCGTATAGTACCGGTCAAATATCACCTCCCTGCGCAACGCATAGACAATTGTCTACAGTGGACATGAAATGGTCAAACGAGTGCTTTTTTCATACGAGTTAATCGTTTTGTTGATGAGTAATCACAACTGGGGTGTGTACATTGTTCGTCGTCAGTTGACCCACAGTGTACGTGCATATGCATATGTGTATAGAGTTTGGCCTAAATAAAAATTAGTATAAACGGCCCGAGTGGGTTGAGCAAAAGATGCATGCAGATACATCAGGTACATTTTAAAATCGGCAGTTTTTAATTCAATCTCTGAAAAATAACTCTGACCGGACGTACTACAGAAAAACAATGACAGCGAATAAGGAAACAGTAATACGCCCAACATCCTATGAAAAGTGTAATTTTTTTTAATAGTGGCAAAAGTCATTGTTTTATTATTGTTATTGTTTACAAACAAAAAAAAAAGCTTCTGATGTGGTGATATTCGTATATATGACTTGTGCTGTTTTTGTGCTCAGGCACGTGTTAGCAGCTTGTTTGATATGAGAGGGCATTAGTGTCGCAAGATGGCGCGAATGGAGGATGAACACGACTACTTGTCCTAAACATTTTTGGTCCTCCGGACCGGGTTATTTACGGGAGATACTGTTTTGTTTACGGAAATGTACGCTAGAAGTGTAGTATACACATTTTAATAGCTCGGTGACGGCAAACGGGAAAGTTTCTGTGGTTATTGTCGGGTTTTGTTTACGGCACGTTGCGCCTAAATTCGATGTCAATAAATACGCTGCAATAACGATCTCCGCCAGTCAGAGGAATGTTTAATCCACGTTTCTCGCTCACGTACGAGCACGTGATTATTCTTCCGTTTTATACAGTGCTCTTCATGCATTAGTGCAACTTGTTTGTTGGATATACTCTTATTCACATTTTTAAATAAAATGGCGGCTGCATTATCGCCTGAGCTACAATTTGTAATTTTCAATTATTTGCTAGCCCAGGCAGACGAGGCCAGAGAACTGCACGAAGCATCTAGGGACGATGAATCGAAGGTGGAAGACTTCGAGTTGATCTTCGAAGAGGTTA
Organism: Dryococelus australis; assembly: GCA_029891345.1. NCBI lineage: Eukaryota > Metazoa > Arthropoda > Insecta > Phasmatodea > Phasmatidae > Dryococelus > Dryococelus australis. Next base: position 144,093,964 of record CM056993.1, read on the forward strand.
TGTTGAAGAGAGATGAACTACTGACGAATTTTTTTGCTATATGCGCCTAGCCATCTCAAGAAGATCCGAGTGTGTTAAGTGAGTGCAAGGAACAATTTGCAACATACTAGACAGTTTTCCGTGAACTAAAAAAGGTGTATAGTTAACTGAAGAGGAACATTTTTGGCGACACGACCCACAGTGATTGTTCACAAAGGTTAGGAATCCCGACAGCAATGCTACCACCTCTACCATTGCCGGTATTCAGTGGCAAAAGAGCTGAGTGGATAGGCTTCGCAGAGTTATTCAATTCAATTGTTGGTCAAGCTCCGCACCTTACCCAAGTCCAGAAAATGCGTTACTTGTTGTGTTGTTTACAAGGGGAGGCCAGAGAGTTGGTACACAATATACCGGTCACCGAAAGCAATTACTCGGTAAGTTGGAAAATATTAGAGAAGAGGTTCAAAAGTTTGAGACTCGCAGCAACATTACATGTCCAGAAGATGTTGCATCTACAAAATGTTGACAGTAAGAAAGAAGGTGGGTTAACCAAGTTTGTTACGGTAGTGGAAGAAAATTTGAGTACGTTGGAGGCTCAGAAATTTCCAGTGGCTCAGTGGAATTTCCTGCTGCTAAATATATTGCTCGAGAAGTTGGATGCACCGCACAGGAAGGCATTTTAACTCTCCCACGAAGAGGATGTGCCATCGTATTCCAAGCTACTCAAGTTTTTGGAACGGAAGGCTAGAGCTGTGGAGCATGTTCAGATTGCTGCCGACGATCAACCTCCTGCTCGTTACATCTGTAAGAGTCCACCCTCTCAGAGGTAATTTTCCTCCTGGAACCAATTTCGGTCAATGAGCCATGGCAACAATAGCCAGTCAGCAGAATCAAAGACAGCCCTTGTTTCAGTTCAGGACAATACAGGTAAGCAGATGTTGTGCCCAATTCGTGGTGCAGCTCATGCCCTACACAGATGCCAGACATTTCTTTCAAAGCCGACAGATGAGAGAAGGGAGTGCGTGCTAACCCACAAGTTATGCTTTAACTACCTGCGAGCAGGACATGCAGCAATAAATAGCTATTCAAAGTTTAGCTATCAGCAGTGTCAACGCACACATCACATCTTGATTCACTTGTCACGAGATACAAGTTCTGATGAGACAGATCAAGGTGCTACAGACCCTTCTGGTCAAGAGGAAGGCAGTAGTAGCACTGTCGCAATGTGTTCGTCGTGTCTTTCAGAGGAGAATGGTCCTCTGACTACTGTTTTGCTTAAGACTGCTTGCATCAATGTTTAATACATTAGTGGCCAATACCAAGTTGTGCGTGCATTATTGGATAGTGCATCCCAGTCATCATTCATAACTGACGGGTGTGTGAAACACTTGGGACTTAAACGACATCAGGCAGGGGTGAATATTTCTGGCATAGGGCCTACTAGGACAGACTTGAGAGGGGCTGTAGTATGTGAGATTGCCTCGCTTCACATGCGAGAGTTACATCTTACTACTCGAGCGTTGATTCTCAATAACATTACTGGTCACTTGCCTTCAGCGGAAATTGATACAAAAATCTTGTACATTTTAAAAATATTCCCTTAGCCGATCCCGAATTCGCCTCACCTGGTTGCATTGACATGTTGCTGGCAGCAGATGTAGTAGCTGATGTGATGACTGGCCACAAGATCGAAGGAAAACCACATGCATTTCATACAGCATTTGGTTGGGTAGTTGCTGGTAATGCTCCATGTGCAAGTAAAGGTGAGTCAGTTTCCTTATTTGTACGAGTGGATGCATCTATTGATGTGGCCCTTCAGAAGTTTAGGGAGGTAGAAGAAGTTCCATCAGTGAAATTTCTGTCAAGCGAGCCCCAACAGTGTGGAAATCACTTCTTAAGTGCCCACAAACGTGATGAAGATGGTAGATTTGTCCTGAGACTTCCATTCAGATCATCCACGTGTAATTTTGGTAACTCATCTTCAACAGCAGTGTGTAGACTTGGTGGACTAGAACGTCGACTTGCAAAGATGTCAGAGCTGAAGCAGCACTACCAAGACTTCATGGAGGAGTATGAAAACTTAGGTCACATGCCATGTTTTGGACAGTTAACACCCACACATGATGGCTATCAAGTATCCCTTACTACAAGTGATTTTATTCAGCCAGCATACTTTATTTCTCACCAAGCAGTAGTCAAGGAGGAAAGTGTTTCCACAAAAGTGAGGGTGGTTTTCGATGCATACTGCAAGATTTCGGCCCTTTCTGGGCCAAAATTACAGGATAAAATTTTTGATATAGTTCTGAGCTTCCGAACATTTCCAGTTGCTGTGACTGCGGATGCATGGAAGCTGTTTAGACAAATAGTTGTTGATCCCATTGATAGTTAGTGTGTACGAGTTGAACACATGCATGTATGGGCTGGCTTCTTCGCCTTTTCAAGCCCTCCACACCCTGCAGCAACTTGCAACAGATGGGGGTAACAAGTTTTGTTATGTAAACTTTGGCAATGTGTTGTAAGACTCTATGATTCAAAAGTTGTTAACCTGTCATTGTATGCCTGGACAGACTCCACAGTAGTTCTAGCCTGGTTACGATTATCACCACACAGTTTAAAAACCTTTGTCGCCAACCGAGTTGCAGAGATCCAGTCCATTGTACCACCTAGTTCCTGGAGGCATGTTCCATCGGAACATAACCCTGCTGATGTTGCTTCACGTGGCTGTTTTCCAGACCACTTGGTGAACACAATATGGTTTTCAGGACCACGTTGGCTGTTGCAACCTCATGAGAGCTGGTCTGTGCAGCATTCTTGTGAGAGAGTATTTCTTCCCGAAGTTAAACCAGTAATGTCAAGTGTCTTGGTGGCAAACTCCAATCAGATGCAGAGCTCCGATGACCCTTTCGGCTTGTTGCAGAAATCATCTTCCTTTTCTAGACTTCTGAGAGTTATAGCATGGATCTTACGAGCGAGAGCAATTTTCCGAAAACTGCCTCATTCCATTGGCAAGTTGCCGACAACTGAGGAGCTGTGCACTGCCCGTAATTACTGTGTCAAGATTGTGCAGGTAAATTACTTCAGGGAAGAGATTAACGCCTTGGAAAAGGGAGAACCATGCTCTAAACCAATTAAAAGCCTTTTGCTATTCTTAGACTCGAAGGGTGTTGTCAGGGTGGGCGGCAGGCTGCATAATGCGCCTTTGACTGAAGAAAGTAAGCATCCCATTCTACTTCCAAAGCAAAGTAGACTGTCCGAATTGATTATAAAGCATTGTCACGTGACCAACCTGCATACGGGTCCCTCAACCACACTGTACCTGACACGTCGAGAATACTGGATAATTTCTGCTCGCACTTTGATTCGTAAGCTCCTTCACAACTGTGTCGCATGTTTTAAAGTGAGTGCAGCTTCATCAGCCCCACTGATGGGCACGCTCCCTGCCTAACGATTCGCCCAGGGTAGAGCATTTTGCAATGTTGGAATTTACTTTGGGGGCCCATTCCTTGTTATCCCGGTTAAAGCGCGAAGGAAGACCACCCAGAAGGTTTATCTGTGCTTGTTTATCTGCATTGTGACCAAGGCTGTGAATCTGGAGCTCGTGACCGACCTCTCTGCAGCAGCATTCCTTGCTGCACTGAAGTGCTTTGTATCCATTCGAGGGCTTCCATCAGAAATATCCTCAGACAATGGAATCAACTTGGTGGGTGCCAGAAACTACCTGAAAGAAGTGTACAAAAGCCTCTTCTGTGGAGAAAGCCAGTAACAGAGGGATAAAGTGGCGGTTCAGTCCCCCTGCCAGTCCCCACTTTGGTGACCTCTGGGAGGCGGCGATTAAAAGTGTAAAACAACACCTGAAACGTGTGCTGGGAACACAGCTGCTTACCTTCGAAGAGCTGGGAACTCTATTTGCATAGATATCTGCAGTACTGAACTCTCGACCGTTATGTGATTTGTCGGAGGATCCTCGAGTATATGATGTTCTCACCCCGGGGCATTTCCTAGTGGGTAATGCTTTGGTAGCTTTGCCAGATCACGACTTATCAGATCTTCCTCAGAACCATCTTGACCAGTGGGAGCTAATCACTCAGTTCCAGCAGAGGGTCTGGAAGCGGTGGAGTAATGAGTATCTACACACACTCCAGCAGAGAAACAAGTGGACGTCACCGCAGCCCAACATTCAAGTGAACCAACTGGTGCTTCTGAAAGAGCCAAACTTGCCTCAACTGAAGTGGAAGACAGCACGTGTGACTGAAGTTCACCCTGGGCAAGATGGAATAGTGCGTGTCATGTCATTAAGAACACCTCAAGGCAACTTCCCCAGACCAGTCACAAAAATCTGCCCTTTTCCTGAAGAATAACTGTATATCGTGTAAGATTTCAGACTCATACTTTTGTTTGGTGTTTTTAAAATACATATAATAAGTGGTGTACATTAGGATAATTGAAAGAAAGAAAGAAAAAAAAAAAAAAAAAAAAAAGAAGTTTATTTTTGGTGGGCGGAATGTTTACAAACAAAAAAAAAAGCTTCTGATGTGGTATTCGTGATATGTGACTTGTGCTGTTTTGTGCTCAGGCACGTGTTAGTAGCTTGTTTGCCATGAGAGGGCAATAGTGTCGCAAGATGGCGCGAATGGAGGATGAGCACAACTACGTGTCCTAAACAGTTATACTTGCTTAAGGACGATAGCAGCGGAAAAAAGTTGGATATTTTATTTTTGTACCAGATATTTTTCAACTTTTAGTCATCGTCTGTAATGTACTTATACATAGCCATTTTTTCAACGCATAGTTTTTGCATAAATACATGTCAATGTCAAATGAAAACTAACTTACGTACATAAATTAGATGATTCGCACTGAAAGTAAATGCCAAGAACTACTTCAAGACGTCAATACAGTCATACAAGAAAAATTCTGGCAGTTAAAAAAAAAAAAAAAAGGTTGAAAATGAGAAAATTCTAGCATACTTTTTAATTGCAGCTACTCTGAATTTTTGTAAAATAACTTTTGTTAAACGTACCTTAAAAGGAATTAAGAAAATACCTTTCAGTTGAGCTTGTTAAATTTTCTGCTAGGTTTATTTTATTTGTACGTTACACAAACAGTAAAATCTCGACTTTGATAAGCCATCTCGCAAAAACCTTGCAATTAAAAACAATTATCCTAGGAAAAAGTAGCTACAGATAATGTATACAAATATAACATTATCTGGAACAAAATATTACAAAACAACAATTTTTTTCATAGCAAACGCCCTTAAAGTAAGTCTAGGCTTAAGAGTAAAATTATTGCCGTACGTAATAATACAGAAGCAAAACCGCCGTTTATTACGCATACGCCAACAAATGGCGTTACTGACTAGCATTATGCCGTAACGCCGTTTCGTTAGGAGTGAAGTGGCACTAATCACGCGTGGCAGTGCCGCGCTTATTGCTCCCTTGCTTCTGTGCCTCGAACACACGTACAGCTCCGTGTAGGGCGGCGCCCTTAAGGCTCATCTTTTTTCCGCGTTTAAGGCCGAGGAGCGTGGCAGCGACAAGGGCGACAATGTCACGCGCATCAAATGCGCCATCGCCGCTAAGCGCAAGACTCTGAACTGACGTGCGGTGTTGTAGTCGCACTGCGTGTATCTACGGAACTTTAAGCGGCGACCCTACCGTTTTATTGGTGGAAAGTCTGTAGTAAGGTCCAGTGCAATGCCCTTGCTTGTAGGCATATCTGATGCGTGTATTTTAAGCTACAGCGCTTTGGAAAAGAAGTTTTTAGCCGGCTTGGAATTCTCTGAATGGAATTTATAACATGCGTGACATTTTGAAAGCACTCAAAAGCCCTCGTCTGAAGCAAGTGTTCCTTTCGTAGATAAGAACGTTGGACACACGTTTAATAGTTTCGTGGAGAAAAGTGTATTTCAAACACTCCAACGCAATTCAAAAGCCAGGTAGGCGGGGGCCTCAAAAACATTACTTTACAGGCTCTTCACGATAGAGTGAGCACTTTTGAAATGAACCTTAGAAAAAAGTCACTGCCTCTGCCTGCATATACCTTAACGGGCGCACTGAGTGCCATGCGCCCAGTAAAGTTGGTAACGATGCAGGGAAAGTAGTTCCTTATCTTAACGTCGAATAAAAAGTGTTAGGTAGCCATTATGTAACAACTTAAATTATTTATTGCGCTTTCTGTTTTTATTAATGCATCGAAGTGTAAAAATTAACAGATTTGTAAAATATTTGCTTTTCTAATAATTTCATAGTTTCATTCGACCGACGCATAAATAAAGTGATGAGGCCCATGGAAATGTTAATCTCGTATAAGGCGGAAGAATACACAACGTGCATACAAGTAGATACGAAGCAGGGCTTTCAAAAGTGCTCATTTGACCGTGAACAGCTTGATTGTATGTGCTAGTCAAGTCGTGCTGGGTGTACCCGCAGTGTGGATGTCGGTATCAGGCGGCAAAGAAAGTGTTGCACTCGTAGGAGCGAGGGCCCGGCCGCTGAACAGCTCTTCGCTGTTACGTCGGCGTGTTCGAGACTTTCCAACATCAGAATCAACTTACTGAAGTTGGGTGCCGCGACGGGATTGGTGCCCGCCCACTCTGCCGACGAGTTCTACCCGTCGCCGTATGAGTGAAAATGGAGGGGTAGAGTGAGTGAAGAGATTTGGGCGGTTCTTAACAGCGAGGTCTTGAGAGCCGATGAGGGTGATTGAAGTGAGTATGGAGCAGCGCCGGAGTGAAGGGGCGGGGGAACGGGAGATCCCCAAGAAAGCCTGCCGACCAGCGGCATCGTCCGGCACGACACCCACACGCGGAAGTCCGGGGAGCGACCTCGCCGGGAACCGAACTCGGTTCGCCTAAGTGGGAGGCGAGTAGTCTGACCACTACACCACCGCGGCCCCTTGGCTTCGACTGAGTTTAGCACACAATGTTTACATAAATAAATTCTTTGACGGGCTAGTACGCTACTTTTGGCAAAGTTGTAACGCAAAAAAAACAATGTAATTAAATAACATAAAATACGTAATCCTTTTCCGCAAAAGCGCGAGTTCGTTGTAAAGCGAAATGCAAACGAACTGTAAACCTTTGTTTGAACACGTGATTTTGACATTTATTGTGGCATTCCTTCAGCTAATATTGGGAGTATGCGTAAAAGATGAAAATCGCTCTACCTCATTACGTGGTTTTCACCCTTACCGCGTGTGTTGTTTGGGCACAAAAGCGAATTCCGAAAGAAGATATCTCACTTCAAAAGTATCACTGTTTCAGTGACACCCACAAGGACGGTATCGGGGGGGGGGGGGGGAGGGAGTCGAGGATAAGTGGGCAATTTACCCCAAGCCTCCAGGAGACCAGCCCTGAAAGGCGGCCTCCAAAAGCCATTATACTTTGAAAGCTCCCTAATAATTTAGTGACATTATCATGAGACGAACCAAAACCCAATCATAAAATAATGTTTACAATTAAGAACATGATTATGCATTGCATTAGAAAGGAAACTCGCTGGATTGGCTTGTTCCTGTGCATTCCAGTACAAGAACAAGCCCTCTTGAAATGCACTGGTAAGCTCGGTTTCCTCCAATCTGAAAACTGAACGAGAATTCGAAACTGAATAGACATTTTAAGTTAAGTTGCTTTGAGTTGTCAGTTCAGTTGAGTTAAGCCTGGTTTCCTACAAAACTGAAAACTGAATGTAAATGAAAAGTTTATGTTTCAAAATGGCGGAACATAGTTTGAGCAGGTTACATGACAATGTAGAAATTGAGCTAGAAGAGTATATACTGATTTTATTTTGGTGTGTGAAGTAACAGATTATCGAAACCATGGCAGAAGACCAGCAAAAGGACGTAAAACACTTGCACTGTTTGCCATACGTCGTTCGGAATTGTTAGTAAAGATTCACTCGAAAGATAATGATACAAAATTTGTACAGTATTGTATGTTAACACATTTGCTGTTTCATTACATCCTAGAGCGGATAAAACAAGATATAGGTATATACGGTAAAGTGAGCACTTAGAAAGCCCTCTAATGTGGAATAATAGTCAATAAATATATTTAATTTAATCACAGGCGTTCACTTACGAGAGTGGGGGAATATATACACTAGTTTATTACTTATACGACAATATTTATTTAAAAAGGTGGTTAAAGGAAAAAAAAATGGTTGAAAGTAAAAAAGTAACTAGGTCCTCAAAAGTGATCACTTTATCGTGAATAGCCGAAATCAATGTCCTACCTTGCAACAGAAACAAACATCATATAACAACAGAAGAAACACTGTGTATAATACTAAAGTGAGTTAAATAAAACATCACTTTCTTTCTAGTGGAATTTCATAACACTGTATTTGTTTTTCGAATGGCTACATTTATTTGTATCCAAAATGTTACATGCACACTGGCTTCTATCTTATTGCCCGCATGTTGACATATACAAAAATACAATATGCAAAAATGTATTTAACATCAGCACAATATAAATTGGGTAAATGTACACATGTAACCTAAATTATGTTTCTATACTTACAACAATTTAGCTTGTGACATTATCATTGTTCCCATCTCTATTAATATATCGGTATATAATCTGGCACTGTGTTGCCTGACTTGCTTCTTTCTTTTCTGCGACCTGAAGCTCGACATTTCCTACTAGCTGAGAAATTGCTAGCTTAATTTTGGCGATTTCCGATTTCGGGAATTTCAGGTGTGTGTCACAGATGGAATTAAAAAAATAACTCGATACTGTCTGGTTTTTCCACTGGCCGTTCATATCGTTCATATCGTGCGCAAATTTTTTTAGAAGCTCCACATTTTGTTGCTCGCTTTTGTCTTGTGGGCATGGATTGAAGAGCCGCCTGCTCTTCTTCCGTGTAGACACAGGTTTCGGGGACAGTGTCCGCTTTGACAGGTAGCCCAGTCAATTTAGATCACATTTGACCTAAACCCATAATCAAATAATGTAAAGCTGAATTTTGGCACAATGATAGTACTAGCGTTCGTGAACAACATATAAAAATACTCGGACTTTCTCGTGTTTGCGTCCTAAATTTTTAGGCCCTTAAAGTTCCTGGGACCTAAGATTTTCACTATTTTACTCTATTTCGTATTGTTACGCAACGGATAGTGCGATTGAGTTTGGATTGATCTCAAAATGAAGAAAAAATCTTATCAGACCTATCGGTGTGCAGTTTATATAAAAAGTAATGTTGCAATATATCTAAAAAAAAAAAAAAATGTACAAAACTAAAATCTTTTTGAAATAACGTCAAACTATTGGCTCTAGCCGCTTTGAAATGAATTTTAGGCAAACACAACTCCGTACAACAATTGTTGTCCGTTTTATACTCTTTCCAACGTTATATATACTTGCTCTGTACGACTAATGGTTCTGAAACTGTAGCCAAACTATGTGATGCATGCGTCTCTTTCAACGATGGTGTGTTGTAATTCCAGCCCAACCGCAATGACACTGCTAGCGCTTCCTGAATAACCACGCTGGAAGGAACAGCGATGTCTTGTTACAGTTCAATCTGCGAGTGGGTTTTATACGAAGGCGGTGTAGTTTGTCTAGTATATACGATTTATAAATACTGAAATGTCATACTGTGAGGATGGATATATCAACAAAAGGTGTAATATGTAACAGTTCTCTTAATGGTGGATGCTTAAGTACGGTGTTTCAGAAAGGCACTGTAAGTTTAAGAGAAGCAAGTGAAAAGAGGGACGATGACCTAAAGTATTCCTTTCCTAGCCAGGGAACCATCATAGTACATTTACAATGCAGATAAGCGTTTTGTATATTGTTTAAAAATATATATTTAGTGTACAATTTCGAGTCCCGGACAATGCAAGTTTTGCGTTGCTTACGAGATTACAAATAGCTTTCGCATTGGCTATCTTGATGAGTGTTCCTAGGTGTAGTTCATGTACCTATCGCCGTTAGAGTGCAGATGTTTACTCTGTTTATTAGCATTGTGTCATATGGAGCGTAACATTAACATTGTTGTGTCAGTTTAAAATGTTTCGGTCCATTTCTTTTCCAATGAAACGAGCATACAGATCATTTTAGCGTGCCTGAGTAAACAGTATGACTTCTTTAAAAAGTTTTTCCTAATGAACAAAAATTATTTTATGTTGCCTGGAAGGAGCAAATGTTGCTAATCTGCTGAACATTTTTCGTGTTTTATTTATTTATTTATTGGTACTCCGTGGATTTATGTCTGCCAGTCAGCTACATAATCTCACTATTGTTGACAAAAAACTTTTCTTCTTCACTGATTTAATTAAGTTTTTATCTGAAATTTCGTCATTTGTTTACAAACCCGTTGTGTCTTATTTGTTTATAAACAGATTGTGCCACGTTACATAATGAGCAAATATTGTCGTATTATTTCAATGTTATCGTATCGTTTGGTGAATATCGTACAGTTCCAAGTTTTAATTTATTACTTTCACTTAGAGACGTACAGAACAGCATAAAACAGCAGGACGTTATAATTATGCAAAGACAGCTCACTTGTATGTACAAGAAATTGAGAAATTGGAGCTAATAATGCCACCAGACGAGTTTGACAAGTACACCAGAGGAGGATATTTCACCACTAGACGTAACCATGAATTCTGAGCTGGCCCATGGTCTGATCAAGTTATTGAACAAGACCTAATGCGACCCCTCGAAAGTCAAGGTGGTCTCACACATGGACGAGGTATTACACAAAGTACTTTGGCTCAATAAATCCACCCATTTCCAGGGTGTTTGAAAATATGCAATGGAGGAATTTTTGTGAGATGACGTCTCAAACGACCGAGCAGGTAAATTGTAATTTTTAGTATTCCTAATGTATATTGCTGTAAGTGTGTGGAAAAGTAAAATATTCCATTAATTTCAGCACGTTGATCTTCGAGACTCTCGTCGCACCATGGACAGGCGTGACTCAAGAATTCTGCAAGACTGGCTAGAAATTCACACTCCATTCCAACATGAGCATAACCTGCATTCTTTATCGTCTGGAAGCTCTGCTGAATCAAGAATAAATTGTGTTAATGCTCAAGCAATTGGTGAGACAACTTTGTAGGCTCTCGGGGGTAAGACGTTGGCAGAGGCCAAAATTTCTCGGAAGGCCAGAATTAATTCCCCTTTCGGTTATGCATAACACCGTCACTATTAACGATAAAGTACTTTCTGTCAGCGAAAATCCAGCTTTTCATGCGTGCGGATAGTATGCATAATGAAGAGTGACACAGAAATGACTGAGTGTTTGAAGTACGAGATTTCTCCCCAGCTACCTGCTCTTTTTGATGGTCCGTATATGAGGAAGACAGACAAATTTGCCTTTGTCAAACTTTTTAAAAATGTTTCGCCAGAAGAAAACATGGCAGTTGGCTCTCCTACTTTTGTTATCGATGGAGATTATTTACTTCATGCTGCAACTACAACATGGGCACGGATGGCTAATTACGGTCATATCTGGGGCGTGTATGCGAAACCTATAACCAATGATTACCCGTATGCAATGATGGTATTCGATGGATATAGCAGGAAACCAGGAACGAAAACCCAGGAGCAGGCTCAGCGGGCAACAAAGTGGTCGTGTCCTGATATCGTATTCAGTGAACAGACTATGGTACCACTTCGCAGGAAGATTTCTTAAGTAATAAGAATAATAAGGGCCATCTTATAGCAGTGCTGAAATTACGTCTAGTGGAGGCTGTTGTTCGAGTTGTTCAAGCCAAAGATAATGCAGATGTACTTATAGTTACCACTGCACTCGACATAGAGCTATCAGGGAATCCTGTCATACTTCTTGATAGATACGGATCTTCTAGTTATGCTAATTTATAGGAACAGGCCCAATGGAAATGAGAAAATGCTGAATCCAAGTACGAACAAAACTTCTGCGAAACTGTATTACATTGCTGCAATCCAAAAAGATACTGGCCCACATGCAGAGTGTAGTCCTGTTTGCGCATGCTGTCACTGGGGATGGCATTTTTTCTAACTCACAAGATACCCTCGTGTCAGTGCTAACTACATTGCTTCCAGTCCCGAGCGTTTTGATGCGGATTATTGCCTACACATGCAAACGTGATTGCAATGATCGGTGTAGTTGCAGAAAAGCAGGTGAAAGATGTTCTCGACATGTGTGGACGTTGCCGAGGCACAAACTGTTTAAACGCAGCGAGTTACGAACTGGACACAGATGAACTGTAATTTGACAATTGTATGTAAATTGAGTATACAACGGAGAGTATTTTATATTTATATTAATCTGTGAAAATATATGTAAATCTACAACAATCGAAAAACGTAATTTATATTTGTATGTTTCTCTACGGTATAGAAACATATCCAGTATGCCATCATTATCTTAATCCACCTTCAACTGTGTATATACCCTTCAGTTTTAGATCAACTTTAACTAATTAATTCAGTTTATTGCGTCAGAAAATGCGTACGTCTAGAATGCAGTATGGTGTAAGGTGATGCAAGCGTCACGTAATTTGGCTACAGTTTCAGAACTATCATTAGTACAGAACAAGCAGATATACCGTTGGAGAGTGTATAAAAGGGAAAACAATTTTTATATAGAGTTGTGTTTGCTTAAAATTCATTTTAAAGCAGCTAGATCAAATAGTTTGGCATGTTTCGAAGAAATTTTGGTTTTATGTATTTATTTGTTTTTAAAGATATGTTGCAACATTACTTTTCATATAAACTGCACAGTGATATGTTTGATAAGATTTAGTCTTTAATTTGAGACCAACCGGAGTTTAATTGCAGTATTCGTTGAGTAACAATAACAGATAGAGTGAAATAGTGCAAATCTTAGGCCCAAGGAACTCTAAAATTTAGGACGCGATCACGAGAAAATCCGAGTATTTTGATTTGTTGTTCACGAAGTTTAGTCGTATCACTGGCTAAAATTCAGCTTTACATTATTTTTATGGGTAAAATCTTAATTTGACTGGGCTAGAACTACAAGTATGCTATTGAAGAACGCTAATCTGTTCGTCATCAATGTTCATCTCCGCCTCAGTTTCTTCCTGCACTACAGCTTGGTCGCAGTTGTCCTGTAAAATAGTAACATTAAATGGCACATAAAACAATTGAGTGTGTTTCCCTTTAATTTTTAACACGACGCTATTCATATGTTCTAACCTGATCTTTCCAATTATTCACTCAGCTCCTTCCAATCACGCTGCTTCTTTTTAGTGATTCTGTATTCTTTATGCTGTGCGTTGTGTAAAAATTCGTTTTGGAAAACAAAATCAATTACCCCTTCTTCTTCTGTTTCATTAAACTTGCATTTAATACTCATTTCTTATATTTGATGCACTAGAAAGAAGAACGTAAATATCTCAACAAACAATCCATTTGCAAATTCCAGCGAGAAAACAACTGAACTCAACTTAACTGAAAACAAGATCACTTGCACCGATATTTTCCGCACCGCGAATTCTAGTGGAAAACTTAAAATATTAGTGACAAACTGAACATGTATTAATTCAGTTCTTAGTTACGTTCAGTCGCTCTCTGGTCGTCTCAATTCGTCGAAGAGAGCGCGAAAGAGCGAGAGCATAGAGAGAACACGAAGTTATATATCGCTAGCGCTCTCTTGCAGGCGCCATATTTGTTCACATTATTTCCGTGTTTTATTTACGTTAAAGTAGCTTTCTGGGTCAAAAACACGTTGCATTTTAACTGCAAGAGAATAATTTCAACTTTTTTTTTTTTAACAGAAAAATGAAATGATATACGCAACATGTATTTATAAAAATATAAATACGGAATTCCGACTAAGTCTCGTTTTTTGTCACTTTGCTGTAATATGACAGTAAAAAATAAAACAAAAATAATAGTTTTTTAATGCAATAATGATTATTCTTGTAGGGCTACAATTATTAGTGAATTATTTTGAACGCACATAAATAACTTACAATAGCTATGACCGCGATTTCAGCTTAACATTATTTCCCGTCTTTTGGCATCAGCTGTTTGCCTGACGTCTGAGACAAACAAGGGACTGGTTGTCTCAATTTCCAGAGAGAGAGCGTGAGAGAGCGCGAAGCAGTGCTCTCGCCAGGTTGTGCTAAAGAGTGCTCTCGAGAGAGAGTATTTTTAAAATTGAGACATGGCCTTGGTAAACTTCGCGTGGGATATATAAGTACCATCACAATACCACGAGGGACGATGGATGTTGCGGACTAAAGGTTGTTCACGATACAGTGAACACTGTGTTGAAATCAACCTTAGAAAAAAGTCACTGCTCCTGCCTACGTAATATTTTAACGGGCACAATGAGTGACAAACTGACAAGCGCCCAGTAAAGTTGGTAACGATGGAGGGGAAGTAGTTCCTTATCTTAACGTCGAAAAAAAAGTGTTTGGTAACCATATTTGACAACTTAAATTATTACTTCCGCTTTCTGTATTTTTAAAGCATCGAAGTGTAAAAATAAGCAGATTTGTAAAATGTGTACTTTTCTAACAATTTCGCAGTTTCACTTGACTGACGCTTGAATAAAGTGACGAGGTCCATGGCAATGTTAATTTTACATTATGTGGAAGAAGACACAACGGACATAAAAGTATATTTTAAGCAGGGCTTCGAAACTGCTCATTTTACCGTGAACAGCCTATAGCTGCAGTTGTATGCACAATTTGAAAACACGTGCATTCAAGCACACCAGCAGCTGTGTTCGTCCAAGGACTTCTCCAAGAGTCGCCAAAACAATCAGTTACTGTCCCTGTCAAATCTACTTTATCAATGCAAAGATTATCTTTACAGTATCATCTTTAATGACGGAAATAGTTGAAAGTAAATTTAACAAAATTAAATAACAATTTATTGGCAGTGAATATATACTGTACTATTTCTTCGCGATATTTTAATGTGAAGTGGTCACTCTATATATATATATATATATATATATATATATATATATATATATATATATATATATAACATCCATATTTAATCGTTTGACAGCAAACTCTAAACCTTTTTCCAAGGAAAATGTTTTCCATCAGTACCGTAGAAAGAAAATATGAATAATATTCAAAGTATACGTTCTGTTACTCAAAGAGGGACCTCTAAAGTTGCTTTGCCCAAGACCAAAATCCACGACCCTAAAATCCCCTAGGTGGGTTTGGAAGTCGGAAATTCGACCAATTTCCTTACAACTATAAGAGATCCATTACATCTGCACGAAATAAAGGACATAATTTTCAAGAAAAGTTAGGAATCTGCAGGAGTGAAGTTAATAGAGATGGGATAGGAGTGGCTCAAAGAAGGAAGGAAAACCTACGAGCAAGAAATGTTAAATTTGGCTAAATGTTAAACTAAATATATATTACTACAGTAAGTCTCGATAAACTGAAAAAGGGAATATTAAGGTTGGATTTATAATTTTTTCCTCGAGGGTATTTCACATTTTTAAGACCTCCTAAGCATCTCCCCAACCCTTCCCATAAAAAATATCTCATGACGTAGGGATTTGCCTCTTGTTTCCAACAAAGGCTCCTGACTCTCAATTACACTCCTGCATTAGCATTATAGGTAGGGGCATGCAAAATTCATTTTATTATTTGGCATCAGGCTGAACTTCACAGTACTGTACGCACTAGAACCGGCGCCATTTCTATATTGACTGCTTTATAGATGTGAAGACACTCCCTCTCTGACTGAACTACACGTGATTGGAGCACACAGTTGTGAAGTGTTCCTTTATTTGCGCAGAGTCACCCAGGGCGAGTAATATAACGTATGCTCTAGTGACAAACATAGTTCATAGGTACATGTGTTTCAAGTTTATCACGTCCCCAAATAATAAAGCGAATTTTGCAGGTCTCTAATTACAAGATAAGCTGAAAAATCACAAAATTACAATAAGTGGAGTAGAATGGCTAGTTGTTGCTCAACGGCGAAGTATTTAGGGAAGTATTGAGATGATGGTGAGGCGGGATGAGGATAGAGCAGCAGCACAGAGCAAGGGGATGGAATACTAAGACATTGGGGGGGGGGGGGAGTGCCTCTGGACCAGAGGTTCCCAAACTTTAGTTTACTTTAGTTTATCACGAATCCCTTCTGTAAAAAAAATAACTGCTCCCCCCCCCCCCCCCCATTTTTTCTCCGTGTTGATAATTTCATTATTATAAGTGTAAAACAAAAACGAATAAAAGTCTCAAAGGTTTTGTTTAGTATTAAATTTGAATGCTTATTGAACGTAAATGGTGGTTTTGTCGTTTTGTAATAGCCGTAGGTACCTACACTACAGTCCGATTAAAAAAGTTTGAATTATTTTTACTAACTGTACAAGTGAACAGCACGGCGCCCGCGCCCCCCTTAGCATGTCGTCACGTCTTTCTTGGGGGTCCGCGTCCCCCACTTTGAAAATCAATGCTGTAGAAAAACCCGTCGAACAACGGCAAGGCCCTCCACGTTTGCCAACATACGAAAATCCACGCGACCGCCACCGGGAAACGAACACGGTTTCGCCCTCGTGGCAGACGAACAGTATGTCCACTACACCGACGCAGCCTCACGAAGTGACGACACAAGGTAGCGATTGAAATGGTGTGATAAATATCCCAGCAGTTGTTTCTGACTCGAAATTTTAGGTTTTTTAGTGCGGCTTGAGAAAATTGATGACAACCATGTATAGGCTATTAACGGTAAGATGAGCACGTTTGAAAGCCCTGCTTAGTATCTACTTGCATGCACCTTGTGTATTCTTCCGCCTTACGTGAGAGTAACATTGTCATAGGCCTCATCACTTCATTCATGCGTCGGTCAAGCGAAACTGTGAAATTATTAGAAAAGTAAATATTTTACAAATCTGCTCATATTTACACTTCGATGCATTAAAAACAAACAGAAAGGGAAAGAAATAATTTACATTATCAGAAATGGTTACGTAACCGTTTCTATTCGATGTTAAGATATGGAACTACCTCCCCTCCATCGTTACCAACTCTACAGGCCAGATGTCACTCAGTGCGCCCGTTAAAATATATGCAGGTAGGGGCAGTGACTTTTCTCTAAGGTTGATTTCAAAAGTGCTCACTTTATCGTGAACAGCCTTTAACAATGTGTGCAGCAGTGGTTTCCAAAATCATTTGTTGATCAAATTTCCAGGCCCAAAGTCAACGTCGTGCCTGCTTTGCTAAATAAACACTTACCCTGGCCTGTAAAGTTTTTCCATTACTGTAGGTACATGTCGTTTGTATTTCCTAGCGGTATCAATTTAATACTGCAAAATAAATGTTCCTTAACATACTAGGTATATTACTTGTACTATTTTATAGCGGCTACAAAGGAAAGGTCACTTACTATGTATAGGCTATTAAGAGTAAAGTGAGCACTTTTCAAAGCCCCCTCGTTTAGAATTAGTCAGTAAATATTTTTTATTTTAGCCGTAGGCGTTAATTTTCTTGTACAGTGGAATATACACACTGTGTTTATTACTTGCATGACAATATTTATTCAAAAAAGTTGTTAAAGGATAAAATATGTCTGAAAGGATAAAGTAATTAGGGCCTCAAAAGTGCTCACTTTACCGTGAACAATTTTGTAGTGCAGTGGTGTAGTGCTTAGACTACTCGTATCCTACCTAGGCGAACCGGGTTCGAATCCCGGCGGGGTCGACCCCGGAGTTTCGCATATGGGGGTCGTGCCGGACGATACCGCTGATCGGCGGGTTTCCTCGGGGGTCTCCAAATTCCCCGCCCTTGCATTTCGGTAATGCTCCATACTCACCTCGCTTCACCCTCATCGGCTCTCAAGACCTCGATGTTTAGAGCCACCCGAATCTCTTCGCCCACTCGCTCATATCACTGTTTGTAAAAATTCAACTTTACTTTTATACTATCAACTCTAGGGTTTTGTGAAATTTACTCAAACGTACCTATTTGTAGTGCTACACAAATATATTTGGCAATCGGTTTACTTGAACAAATGCAAACTAATTATTTACAGTTTGTTATGGGAAGAGATTATAGTTTATCGCAGTAAATGTTTTCTGCTTGCTAGGATTCAGCGTACTGTACCCACTCACGACAGTTGTTTTTCTGCCATCATGTATGAAACTACTACCCCATTTCAATGGGTCCATGAGGATTCTGGTACTATAAGGCAGAACGTTCGTGATTGGTCTACAAACAACTTAAGCTAGAATCACAATAGCCCGACAAACCCGACACGACAACCGCGATACAGCCTGATAAAAGTAAATTTCATTTCTATTTTGCATCGCGTCGGACTTGTCGGGGCCCGCACAAAATGTAAATACAACATAGAAAACAACATTTAGTGCGTATTTTCCTACTGTAGTAGATAATAAACTAACTTGTCGCCAAAATAACGCTCCGGTTTGTTTCCAAATACTTTTTATCCCTCGTATAAATTCAAATATTTCAAAAATAAAATAATCATTAATTTTGTCGCGAGTTCTAAAAAGAAAATATTCGACATTATAAGGATAACTTGCCGTTTTAGAATTTCCCAACAGCCAACTAACACACTTGTCCGGCAGATTTCTTCGGGGTATTGTGGACACCGAATAACATTTAATATGAAATTCCATCGAGCTCTGACGTCATATCTGTCTGTCATGTCGTGTTCGCTGGGCTATTACGACTCCAGCTTTAGCCGAGTTAAAAACTTGTTCGTACAGTCATAAATGAATAAACTAGCCAGAGTTTTATCGAAAATATGTTGGCTCAGAAATTTATTCGCGATTTTTCATTATCTCTAGTTACGGGGTATACTTGTAAGGACACCCGAATTTCGCGAAAAGATTTCTCGACCAGTTGTATTTCACAACACATCAGCTCAGATTCACTTTTGTGATTGGGTGATGTAGATGTTACGCGTCTTAAGCGTCTGCCCAGGAATGAGAGACGTACAGTATCGGAGTAACTTAATTCTGATTGGCCAGTCAACTAGGACAATGTCTTCTCACAGGTACACGCTGCCAACAAGCAAAAGGAAACTGTTCGTACACTCGTAAGGTGCTAAAATCTAGCATGAGCGGAAATCTTTTTGTGAAATTCGGGTGTCCCTACTCACACGTATTGTTACGTGCTGCAGCTGGCGCCGACTCAGCTGCCCCGCGCCGTGGTAGGAGACACACCTCGCCCTCCCCTCGCGGTGGAACGATGCGCTTGCGACCTCCTGACTCCCCTTTCTGGGAAACCCGGGCTGTCGTGCTGCTCGACGCCTTGCTTGCGTCACGGCCCCTCTCCCCTGCTGGAGGTTTCGACGGGTTTGGCGACGACGCAAGATTGTTCTGGCGAGACTGGATGGCGCCTCAGCCCTCCGCGACGCATCCCGCGAGTTGGGGAAGATTCTGGGTGACGGCCTGAGACACTATACAGGAAACGATAAGTGTTTACAACTGCCCACAACAGTGTACAGGGCTCCGAGACGAGCAATTTGACGTAGGACACTTGTGGCCCAGAGGGTCGGGTAATAGCCGTGAATCGCTTGACAAATGTGTACTAAAACATGTGTAGCGCGCTGCTGTGGGCCCGGCTTTAATCGACCTGCTGGTCAGCTGAAGCCGGTTTGTACAGAGGTCAAATCGGGCAGGAAACGTTTGGTAATTGCTTTTGTTTGAAACACATGTTGCATTGTCACAATACTACAGACAAGTTACAGAAATCAGGAAAGAATGTATGAAATTGCACATGAAACACCTGTGCCATAGACCGATGTGTAAAACAAAGCAAAAAAAAAAAAAAAAAAAAAAGCAAAGAAGCAATTTTGTGGTAATTGCTATCTTTTAAATACAATTTCATTCTTTCTTTCCTGCAGTGGCGTCTCGTTAGGGCAGACAAGGCAAGCAGTGCTTGGCCAGACAGTTTACTGACAATGTTGTATTTAAAATAAATATTAAATTCTAACATATGTTTACTTTAAGGTAACTTTTCACTCATGCGGTACAAATTATACTCGAAAAACAATACTGTACATTATACGAAAACAACTCACTGACTAGCTAAACCAAGATGTTCGGAAGCGTTGTAAGTAATGCTTTCAGCAGGTAGGCAGTCGCAATGGTTTACCAGCCGACGGTGGGGTGGAAGGGTAGGAAGACCGCCCCTGGAGACACGGGGGGGGGGGGGGGGCATGGCTGCGTCAGCCTGTGTAAAAGCTACGATTGTAGTGTGGCAGTTGGCGTCATGTAGTTTACAGTATCTAAATAGACGCGTGAGCAAGTTCGCGCGCACAACACGAATTGTATTGTTTTAATTTCATTTAGTTTTGGTGCTGAGAATGTTATACATATTCGTGCGCGATGTATACCCTACATAAAAATTATAAAATTACCGTATGAGACTGAGAACCGAGTAGATAGAATGAGTGCAACAGAATCATGTGGATGTGTGGTGTGTGTGGATTACGAGTGAAGCATTTTTCTAGCAGTGCTTTCACTTTTCAGGAAATATGTGACATCATAAAAGAGGGTAGGCTGACACCTGAACTTGCGATCACGACAACTGCAAGAAAGGTAATTCTGTACGTCATTTCCAAAAAAAAAATGTTTATCAGAAACACTAGTTTTTAGCTGGATGTAACAGCCTAAACAAACTGTTTTGCTGGCCATGTTTATTGTTTTCAAAGAATGTTAACACGTGGGTTTTTACATTAAAACATTTATTTACTGTGCATTAATTGTGACGAACGTGAATGTTTGCAGATGTAATTATAAGTGTAATCTGTGCTCAGTTATCAGAAATGTTAATGCAATGCTATAATATGTCATCTAACTCCATACCGGTCATGAATCTTTGTAAATTATCGATTTCAGTATGTACGGTAGAAAATTAAAATTAATCATAATGAAAGTGATGTTTATAATATGGTCACAGTAATGAGTTTGCAACTATTTTAATCAAGTCGTTTTCTAATATGATTATGGCATGTGCTATATCTGTACAATCAATTACCTCGGACACTGATCAGACCAAACCACCGCTAATTTCCAACGCGTGCCGATCTGAATGTCCTTCGCATGCGGCACACTTCCCTCGCCGGCCCTCAGATGTTCGACTGTTTCTAGCGGGTGTATGACAGCTAGAGTGGAAACATCATTATGCAAGCGGTGCGGGAGTGCATGTACATTCTATATGTGCAAAGAGCATAAATTAACGTACGTATTGTAATATTTCCGTTGATAAAATTAACAGTTGGAACAATGGAAAGGTAAAGTTGTGCACAGTGAATGCAGGGAAGTAATTTTAATGTGCTGAAGTCCATGAACAATGAATCAGAGGAAGGTACATTCAAATGTCACTTTCTGAGGTAGTGAGAGGAGTCAGTGTAGCGATAGCTGTTCCACCCGCAGTTGTTTATAGAATAAAACAGGAAGTAGGGTACATTAAAATCTTTTTCTACCCCACACAAACATCGAGCGAAACGACAAATGAAGACTATCATTGACGATTTTGACATTCAGGTAGTGAGGTGGACAATAAATAACTCCCACATGATTGATAAGTGTCGAACGATTGTTGGGGCGGCCGACAGTGCATTTGTGCGATTATGATTTGTACTCCTACAACGTCGATTCAGTAGGCGAACGGTACTGTAAAAACGCGTGTACGCATTAGTTTACATGTACATTTCAAGGCTGATGTAAATATTTACTCTATAAGTATAATAAAACTATATAGGCCTACATGCTTGAATATATCAATGTACCACATGTTCCGAAAGCACAACGCAGCTTTTCATGACACATTTTCCAGTAGCTATTTAGTGATGTGGCCTGTGGGATGCGTGTGTTGTCTAATCTAGGAGTATTGCGTCTGTATCGGGTTGCGAGACAAACTTTGTGGCGTGAACTATCCATCTGGGTGACAATGTTCAGTGTCGGTGCGTCGAATTACACTGATTAGCAATTCAAGGACATTAGGGTATCGTAAACACTTGTTACACCCGTGGTTGGTCTTCGCACACACACCGCATGATCTGCTCATATGTCCCTATATCTTCGCAACTGTGCTGCATCTGGTTGAAATATAATCATCGGTTATTTTTTGTGAAAGACAGCTGCACAATACGAACGGTAACTCATACGGGCGCAAGGATAATGGTAAATACCGCCGGTTTTACATCACTGGGACGCTACTCCCTCAGCGCGGGGGTGGATCGGTCCCTTGTGAGGTTCTCAGAGTGTGGAGGTAGGGATAAGATAGGCCCCTCCCCCCTCCACACCCATCAAAAATACTAAATGCTGCAAAGCAAACATTACTGTACTGGATTCCTAGGGTAGCGCCTGGGTGCTGTTTCCAAAGCTGTGTGTACTCTCCTTTTCCCTGCCTGTACGGGATAAAGGAGATTGGTGAAGTTAATTGAATTAATCAGCGCGGAATTTTACAGTTCAGGACTTTTGTTGTGCTGTCGCAAACCCTTGTGAGGGGGCTGGCGACAGTGTGGTAAAAAAGCGGAAATTAATTCCAGATGAAGTTAAAATAATCGGTTAAAAATTGTTTTCCCATGACTGGAGTGGCAAAGGCTTAATAACAAACAGGTTTCATAGTTGTGTGGTTAAGTTAAGTTGCGCGAAAATTATTTCAGTGTTTTTGTTGTAAAATAATAATAATAAGCATTGAGAATTAATTATTAAAGTAATAAGGTTGCTGCATAGTGAATTAAATAACTACTGTATATTTAAATGCATGAGTGTATGTTACTGTGTCGAGCGACTGGGCTGGAATGACTGGTGCGATGCAAACGCAAAGTAGTTTTGTAAAAAGAGGCGAAATTTTGTCCCGGACCGATCGGAAAATTCCGGCCAGGTTCGGGGCTTGTTTTAAGTGAACTGTCTTTATATTTGGTGCTGAGAGCATGAATTAACTGTATAAAAGTAGTTTATAATAAGAATTCTTAATGTTTGTTATATAATACTCGTAAAAATCCGATAGCAGAGCCTGGAAACCGAGTTATAAGTGAGAAGTTAGAGTGCAAGTCGGCCATAGGGCTCTGATTGGCCGGGGGAATTCTAGGAGGCGTGGCGCTCGGAGTTCCACAAGAGATGGCAGCACTGTCGTTATTTACCGAGAACAGCTTTTATATTGTATCGAGAAAATTAAAGTGTCATTTATAGTTTAAGTTGTAATTCAATTGATTTTAATAATAAAACGATGCTGCAAAACTTTAAAAGTTAATATCTGGCCTTTTAATTGGTGAAAAAATTACTTGAAAAATTCATATTTTGTGTTGCTGTTCTGCTCTATGCAAGTGATTTTATATTAATTGATGTAGTTGATAAGGAAATTAAGGGCCAGTAGTTAATAATATTATATAATTGAATTAAAATAAATATATTTGCGTGTGCTGAAGGCACAAAGTAGTTTTTATTTGCAAAACTAGGTGCTGCAATCCATTGGTGTTTTTATTAATTTAAATACGCGGAGTGTCGCTCGGCAAAGTGTAGTTTAGCTCTAAATATTGTTACGATCGCTCCAGTGTTGGTCATGGGTAGAAGGAAAAATTCTAGGGCATGTATCAGGCTTAAAGGGCTGCAAACGTCGCCATGGCTTCGAGCAGTATCCAGGTTCTTTCCTGCTTGTCTGTGATGTTCGAAACCTGGCTGATGTACGGGCGGAAGTGCACCAGGAGGGATGAAAAATCGCTAGCTTGTAGGAAAGCTATGAATTCACGGAATTCCCGCATTACGGTTTTCATCTCTCCCAGCGAACCTTGCGGGAGAGGGCGAGAGGAAGTTGTTGTTGTTGTTGTATCTGCAAGGGTTCATGTGTGTGTGTGTGTGTGTGTGTGTGTGTGTGTGTGTGTGTGTGTTGTGAGGGGGCGGGAATCAAGTGCTTGCGCATACGAAAGTTGTGGGTTTCGTGGCCTCGAGTTCGGCACCAGGTTCCTGGACGGTGCAGGAGCTCGCTGAGATGATGTTGTTCTTTTTCTGGTTTGTGTTCTCTTCTGTATCACTTCCAGGAATTTAGGGCAATCTTTGGAGAGGGCGGAATGTTCTCCGTTGCAATTTGTACATTTGGGTTGAGCATTGGCAGAGGGGCAGGCACCGCACCTGCGGGCTGTGAGCCGGCGCAGTGTAGGCAGACCTCTGGCATGAAACAGAAGTTTCGTGTGTGTCCCGAGGCGTGACACTTGTGGTATTGAGCCACATCTTGTGGTCTTTTTTTGGTAGGGCCTTGGATGAACTATTGTCATATTATTTTTTGTCAATGTGTGTAAAGGGGGCAGATTTGGGTCCTACATGACTGTTACACAAAAAAAAAAAAAAGGTTGAGGCTTCAGAGTGAATTTCGTGGGGTCTGTGCTGCAGGTGATTTTTTTTTTTTTACTAAATTGATATATGTGGTGGACATTATAGCCGCTGCTTTGAATATCCTGTTAATAACCTTCATGCCGGATGAGGAAAGGAGGTCGAAGACTACTTTCTGTGGCTGCTCGGAAGTTGGACTGAAAGTAAAGAAGTTGAAGTAGTTGACAGAGCATTTGCCGAGCAGCCTCGTACTGATGAAAATTTGTTGTATGGATTTGAATTCCATTGCGAGTAGGAAGGAGTGAGAACCCGTCCTTGCTGATGGCGCTGAGTTTTTGTAGTAGCAAGTGGTATTTTGTGCTGTCAGGAACTACAATACGGAGTTTCCTCTGGGTAGTTGTTCGGCTGGCAGACGGTTGGGTGTTGACTGGAGGTTGGCCTGAAGGGCCGGGGGTTGGCTGTACTGAGGCCTCGTCTGTAACCTCCTTCAAAGGGGCGAACCGATTCGAAGTCAGTATTTCCGTGTTGTTCGCCTCAGACGACGAATGGCGGAGGCGTTTGTCCTCCTCGTGGGCGGCGGTGTACTGTTTATTGGTTTTCCCCTTTCTTTTTTGTTGCTGGAATTCCAAGTCCATGTGTTCTTGTTGTTTTTTGGCTGTTGGGGGGGGGGGGGCACCATCATGATTTGTATGAATTGAGCCTGTGGTGAGTTTGTAGGGAATTGAATGAAGAAATTCCCTGGATCCGTTTTAACTGCATCAGCCAGGAGCGGGAACATATTCAGGATTGCAGCGTCCCTTTCGGTGATCTG
Source organism: Dryococelus australis (assembly GCA_029891345.1). Classification (NCBI taxonomy): domain Eukaryota; kingdom Metazoa; phylum Arthropoda; class Insecta; order Phasmatodea; family Phasmatidae; genus Dryococelus; species Dryococelus australis. The sequence continues at coordinate 144,118,999 of CM056993.1, forward strand.
TATCCGCACGAGACCACCCGAGGCTGACATTCCCCCGTTCGACTCCATACCCCGGGAAGGAGGGGAGGGGGAGAAAGTATCAGCTGGAGCGATTCGCGATGTGTTGTATGCAATTGACGAGCAAGTGTTGTCAGAAATGTGCCTAGATCGGTGCTGCACACTGTGGCCGCTGACCACTAGGGGCTAGGCTCTAGATGACCTGTTTCCAGGCCGACTACAGTGTACAGGGTGTATGCCGCGTGCTAAGGTGTCGTAGACGACCAGAAAACGCAGGTCGCACCCTCCTTGGTCGGATGACAAGGTTGAAGTGTGGATTGCGTTTGCTGCTGTGAGGCTGTGAGGTAACGGAAAATATGTTTTCAGCTCGGCTGTTATGACTTCGGCTACCCTCCCTCTCGTGTTACCTCCCTCCTGTAGGCTATCACTGGACACCTCCCCTTCTGTACTTCCTCCCCTTATGCTGTGCGAGAAGAATCTTCTCTTTTGATGCGCACTCTACCTGCTTCGTTTTTTCCTGCCTCCTGCTCGTTCGCGTTGACTGCTTTCCATCTTTACACAAACGAATAATGATTTCTCCTGTCTACACTTCTGTACAAACAAAATTGCTCCGTATGTAAATACCTCACTGTCGAAGGGTATTAAAATGATATTGATTTTGAGTGGACAAGGTTCCGGATTTGATGAAGGTACCTTTGTAATATTTTTCACGCGGGAAAATTTTATGTTAAAAGTATTAATATTTTTTTCAATTAGTGTATTTTATATTTAGGTACGAAAAAAAATATTAAATAGCACCATTTTGCACCTTGTGTAACACTTCAATATTTATGATTTTATAATGATTATTCTATGTCTTTAAATTTGATTTAAATGCCAAACTTTATTGCAATGTATAAGATGTTTAGCGTATGTTCAATGTGATATGTGTAAACTTATTTATTTTGACAATTGTGTTGTATATAAGTCTAATGATTATCTATGGTTCCATTGCACAAGTATTTATCTTTGTAACAAGCACTACCGTTTGTTTTCTCAAAAGAATCAGACCACACCAGCCAGCCTATCATATCTTTTTTTTTTTCAAACAATAGTCTGATAGATCAAAAAACTTATTCATTTTAATTTGGAATCAGTGAGAGGCCAGCAATAAAAGAAGTCAGTCCTGAGTATAAATGATAATCTATGATATTTGATTGGCAAAGTTTGATATTTATGACGGAGATACATAATTATTCACGCACTATTGAAATGCTGATCCTATATATGTTTAAAAGAAGAAGTAATTCGGCATAATTTGCACGATGGGCTCGGAAGGACGGATGGGCCAGTAAAGGAGGACTTCGGGGTTTTCGACTTCGCACCAAGGATGACGCGGTGTCTGGTGTTCGGAGAGCCAATTCTGCGAGAGGAGTGCTACTGGCTGCAGGTTCTAGCGAGGTTCCGATTCTGCACCCACCTCCGCTCTCCGGCCCGCAGAGGACGAGTTCGCTGAGCACCATCCGGAGATGTGCTGTCCGTGGTGAGCGGGAGAGCTGTTCCTGGGTTCTACACCAGTGAAACATGACTCCACGACATCGGCGGAGTTGCGGTTATTTTCCGCTATCGACACAGCTAAGTCGTATTTTCCTCAAGCAAATGTAAACGTATTTATGACACCAGAACTAGTAAAGTCGAATGTTGGTAAATCGGTTGATGTGCAATTTGCAGACTGGTGTTGCTTGTAATTTTGAGAATTAGTATAGTATAATATTTCGTAACTGAAGTTCTGCAAAGGTGCCATATGGTTTGAGATTGGTTTGGTTGATCAGTATTAAAATCAAAGTAATTTTATTCGTTTCTATTGATTTACTTGAATTAAGACTTCTCTGTTTGTTTATTATAATTAATGATCCAATTGTTTCTAACTACAGAAGAAGTGAAATTTGGATGAATACACCAATTTTTTAGCTTGGCAGCATAGAGTTCAGCCGAGATATATCATTAATATAACCTACCAGAGTCACTCACATATACAACGATATTTTATCATTACATTACATATTCATGCCTTGTATTGCATATCTCAGAAATAGTATTTTATAGCCAATGAGATTGGCCGTGATATTGTAACACATATCAGAGGTGTTTAACGCCCAAACATGTGGCTATAAACTCTCCATACACTTGAAATCCAAATTCTCCCGGAGGAGGGCCGCCGGACCCGCCCCCCCCTTAATTGGGGAGATCAATGACACTACTCCCCCTGCACGCAGTAGCTTGCCCATGAAATTATAGCACGCATTGCCACTGCTTTCCTGATTTCTGTAACTTGTCTGTATTATTGTGACAATGCAACATGTGTTTCAAACAAAAGCCATTACTAAGCGTTTCCTGCCCTATTTGACCTCTGTACAAACTAGCTTCAGCTGACTATCAAGTCGATTAAGGCCGGGTCCACAGCGGCGCGCTGCACGTGTCTTAGTACACATTTGTCAAGCGCTTTTATGGTAATTTCCCGACCCTACGGACCACAAGTGTCCTAAATCAAATTGCTCGTCTCGCAGCCCTGTACACTGCTGTGTACAGTTGTAAACATTTATCGTTTACAACCTGTATATACTGCCGCAACCCAGCGACCGGCAGTATTTCACGGAGACCGTCTGGCGAGTGTGCGCAAGCGAAGATAAGTTGGACGACGAGAGGAGATTGCGGGACGACGACTGGAGAAGTGTTCGTGGTGTGAATGGTCGAGAGGTTGTGAAACCGACGAGTGAAGCCTACTGTATGCGAGGGCGCTTGGAGGACTCTAGAACATTGCGACTGGCGGGGCATGAACTGAACTGAGATGGGACTGAATGGATGTGTAATACAGATTTTATTGTAAATATTCAAACTGTCAGATATGGAGGCATAAATGTTGAAATAATTGAATAGGTTGATACACTGTCTATTGGGACCAATCTTTAATTATTTCATTCCATTGATTTCTTAGCTGTTATTAAAAATTTTTATTAATTGGTGTCAATTGTGAACAGTTAGTGATATACTTTTATTGTGAGAAGTTGAGTTGAGAGTATTTTCGCTGTAGTTATTGAAAATAAAATTAGAAAATGATAATTATTTATTTTATTTATTTAAGACCTCCATCCCTTAACGAACTTGGCATAGCCCACTTAATTTCTACATAGAATAATTGTAACACTGGTGTCAGAAGTGAGATGGAGGCATTTTATAAAAATAAAATAATTAAACAATTGTATATAGTATTTGTAAATATCACCATATTTGTTGTAATAGAGCAAGGGATTGTTTTGCAATTTTTGAATGCTAATTAGAAAAATGTCAGCATACATGGATGCACTCCGCTCTTTAATCGAAAGTTTGAGTGGCCAGTTAAATAGCAAAACAGATACTGTAAATATTAGAATAAATAGTGTTGTAGATAATGTTAATGAAAATGTAAATAGTCAAATTTGTAGTGTTAATTAAAATGTATTAGCGAATCTGTAAATAGCCATATTATTAGTGTCAGTGAAGTACTAGACATGAAAATAGACAGTGTAAACGGAAATGTACATAGAAAAATAGACAGTGCAGAGAGAAAAATAGACAGTGTGAATGAGAATGTGGACAGAAAGATAGGTGTAAGCGAGTTGGTGAACAATAAAAAAAGACTGTGTGGACAAGAAGATCGATAGTGAGAATGAAAGAATGGACAGTGTTGAGGAAGAAATTAAACATGAAGTGAGCGCCCTCAAACAGGAATGGCAGGAGTTCTTGCAGCAGTAGGAGAGGCGGCAAGCAGGGGCAGTAGAGGAAGCCGAGTTTGGTCACTGTCGAGACGACGAGTGCCGGCAGCGAGAAGAAGGTAGAGGTCGCCGCCAGTGGAGTTATCGCACATCGCAGGGGAGGCGCAGCAGTTCTGCAGTTTGGGAATGTCCCAGCCAGGGGTGGGTAAAGGCGTTACAATTAAGCCCGCCCCCTACGATGGACAGACACCTTGGCACGAGTACCGGCACCAGTTCGAGATCGTGGCCACCCTGAATGGCTGGACTAAAGAGCAGCGGGCGTACTACCTGGCGGCTGTAGTGAGGGGATCGGCGTTGAGCATACTGTAATCGTTGCCGGAACGACATCGTCAAGAATACTTCAAACTGGTGTCGGCTTTGGAGCTGCGATTCGGTGACCGGTACCTGCAGCACGCCCATCATGGCAAACTGCGAAGCCGCATCCAGCGACCCGGCGAACCACTGCAGGAGCTGTGGCAGGACATCGTGAGACTGTTGCACCTGTCTCTGGAGGGATACACGGAAGAGGCAAAATACATCATCGCCGCCGGCTTCTTCGTCGATGCCATCGCTGACACCGAGGTGCGGCCAGCTGTGCGGTTAGCTGCGCCTCACACCATGCAGGATGCCTTGGCCCGAGCACTGGAAGTGGAGTCAGCACAGCAGTCATCAGGACCCCGGTGTCCAGTGCAGGCAGTGATGCTTGATGAAGGGGAGGACGGCAGCGTCAAGGGGATGTTGAAGGACTTGCAGACGACCATGAGGGACATCGCCTCCAGGGTGCGCACTATGGAGACTCGTCGTCCCCCACCCAAACGGCCGGAATGTTCGACGTGTGGACAGCCAGAGCACCTGAGAGCCAACTGTTCTCAGCAGCAGCAACAGCAGCAGCAGAAGCAGCAGCAACAGCCAGGGAGCAGGCACCAAGGAGCAGGTGAGAGCATAATGTCTTTGGGAAAACTTGTAAACACCGGTCTTGAGGGGCAGAGGTCGGCGATTGCTGTAAGAAAGGCCCCAATGCTTTTGCAGGTGCGTTCAATGCCATATTGGTAGAGGGGAGCGTAGATGATGTTTCTTGTCAGATGGTCGTTGACACAGTGGTTAGACCGGACCTTCTTGAGCATCTCCCCCCCCCCCCAACAGCGATCATCCGATAAGAGCATGGATCACTGTTATTTTACTACAGTAACAGGCGACACCACACCAGTCAAAGGCAAGAGAAGGGTACTCTTACAGCTCGGTAACCTTGAGATAGCGCATGAGATATGCATAGCAGAAATAGAGGACAAATTCATTTTGGGTCTTGATGTATTACGTAAGCTGGGATGCTGCATTGATACACGAGTGGGGGTGTTGCCTGTAGGTAATACCGAGTTGGTAGTGTCAACACTACGAGATTTATCTTCGCCAATGAGCTGCCCAGTAGTGTGTAATCAGTCATCTGTGCTTCCTGCTTCTAGCGAAGTTATTATTCCAGGCAGATGCCAGGGAAAATTTGTCAGGCGATTGGGCATAATCGAACCAGCCCAGAAAGGTGGCATTTTACCAGATGGTGTCGTTGTAGTCAGGACATTGATTTCTTCAAAACTGGATAGCTTGGCTGTTAGGATGATTAATTTGTCTGACCGAGCTATCCGCCTTGAAGAGGGAGCTACAAAAGGATTTTGCAAGCAGGTCTCACAGGTACTTCCAAATGTTCCAGAAGCTTCACTGCCACAACCTATTGAATGCCCTCTTTCAGATTCTCTGGGGGAACTGCTTACAAGAACAAGAGAAAACCTCAACTGGCGACAGGAAAGGGCAGTTTCAGAATTGTTACAGAGAAATAGAAGTGCTTTCTCCTGCGAGCACAGTGACCTTGGCAAACTAATGTTGCATGCCACCACATCAACACAGGGAATGCCAGGCCCATAAAGCAGCCACCAAAGTGACTACTGCTAGCTTCATATAAGGTTGTTGACGACATTCTGAAAGATATGAGGGATCTTGATGCGATAGAGCAATCAGTCATTCCATGGTCTTCTCCCATTGTTATTGTTAAAAAGAAACATGTCTCTATTAGATTTTGTGTAGATTACCGCCAACTTAATAATGTGACCAAGAAAGATTCTTACCCACTCCCTAGGATAGACGATGCCCTGAATAGCTTAGCAGGTTCACAGTGGTTTTCTACTCTAGACATAAAGAGCGGGTATTGGCAGTGTGAGGTGGCCCGGGAAGACAAGGAAAATACTGTATTTTGTGTCCAAGGGAAAGGAACCTGACAATTCAAGGTCATGCCCTTTGGGATATGCAATGCCCCTGCCACCTTCGAACGACTAAGGGAGAAAGTTCTGCCCTTAGACATTTGTCAGGTGTACCTAGACAACACTGTGGTCACAGGAAGAACTTTTGAAGAGCACCTGGCACACTTAGATTCTGTGTTTTAGAAAGTGACTGGCCAATCTGAGATTGGTTCCCAAGAAATGCCACCTTCTCCAAAAGAAAATTAATTTTTTGGGCCATGTTGTATCGGCTTCTGGAATTGAAACAGACCCTGAGAAGACGAGAGCAATAAAAGAGTGGCCTCTACCAAAGGATAAAACTGAAATTCGAAGTTTCCTGGGCTTATGTGGTTACTACAGCCGATTTGTGCTTGGGTTCGCCACTATCGCCAAACCTCTGCATAAATTGACTGAGGCAAAAATGAAATTTTGTTGGACCCCAGAGTGCGAAATTGCTTTCAATAGACTAAAATAAATTCTGATATCTTCCACAGTACTGGGCTTCCCAGGTATAGAGGGTGAATTTATTCTGGATACTGATGCTAGCGATGTTGAAATCGGGGCTGTGTTATCTCAGATCCAGGATGGAAAAGAGCGGCCATTGGAGTACTTCAGTAAGGCGCTACACAAGCCCGAGAGGAACTACTGTGTGACACGCAGGGAGCTTTTGGCAGTGGTGAAGGCGACTACACATTTTCATCCATATCTTTATGGCAGACACTTCATCCTAAGAACTGATTATGCTTCATTACGCTGGCTGCTAAATTTCAAGAACCTCGAAGGTCAAATAGCTCGGTGGATACAGCACCTGCAAGAATATGACTTTGAAATACAACATAGGTCTGGACGCCTTCGCAGCAATGCAGATGCACTCTCCAGGAGACCATGCGAACCATTCTGTCGTCATTGCGAACGCCAGGATGATAAGGTTGGTGTATCGTGGAAAGCAAGGAGGACAAGAACTCAAGGCCCTGTATCTGGTGATGGGTCATCTACATGGGACGCAAAGGACATAAGAAACTATCAATTAAGTGACCCCACCTTGCGTCCAATATTGGAGTGGAAGGAAACCGGGCGGCGACCGAGATGAGAGGAAATATCTAGCTTAGGCATGACAGTCAAGGCATACTGGGCACAGTGGAATTCCCTTGTTATAAAGAATGGCGTGCCTTACAGGAATTGGGAAAGTAATGATGGGAGACAGAGTAATTTACAATTGGTACTACCAGAGTGCCGAATCCCAGAAGTTCTAAGAGAACTGCACAACACAGCAACAGGTGGTCAATTCTGTATAAATAAGACACTTAACAGAGTCCGAATGAGATTCTATTGGCTGCATTGTCGCAGGATGTTGAGAAGTAGTGCTGTCTGTGTGATGCATGTACTGCAAGGAAGGGTCCAAGTGTTAAGGGAGGTGGTCCCCTCCAGAAGTACAATGTTGGGGCCCCATTCGAGAGGATGGCAGTTGACAATATCGGACCCCTACCAATCACTGAGAGGGGAAATAGATACCTTCTGGTAGCACAAGTCTATTTCACAAAGTGGCCCGAGGTCATACCGGTGCCAAACCAAGAGGCAGGCACAGTAGCTGATGCCCTTGTCAAGCATGTTTTTTCCAGGTTCGGCGTGCCACTGGAGCTTCATTCGGACCAAGGACGAAATTGTGAAGCAACTCTTTTCCAAGAAGTAACAAGGATTTTAGGAATGAAGTAAACCCGAACCACAGCATTATACCCTCAGTCGGATCGAATGGTTGAGAGGCTAAATTGTACCCTGGAACAGTATCCGGCTATCTTCCTAGAAGACAATAAAAGGGATTGGGACTCTAAGGTACCCTTATTTCTCCTCGCATATCGCTCGGTGCTCTACGAGTCCACAAGGGTAACACCTTCAAGGATGCTGTTTGGGAGAGAGTTCCGCCTACCTGGTGACCTGCTGTTCGGACGTCCAGTGGAGGAAGAAGCAGCCACTCAAGAATATGCTATTAAGTTACGTCAGAACTTAACCGATATTCATGAGTTTGCCCGGAGGTACCTTAACATTAACTGTGACAGAATGAAAACACAATATGACCGAAGACTAACTGAGGATATTTACAAGAAGGACAGCTGGTGTGGTTGTACAACCCTCAAATAAAGAAGGGATATTGCCCGACGACGGGCGAAGTGTTCGTGGCGTGAATGGTCGAGAGGTTGTGAAACCGACGAGTGAAGCCTACTGTATGCGAGGGCGCTTGGAGGACTCTAGAACATTGCGACTGGCGGGACATGAACTGAACTGAGATGGGACTGAATGGATGTGTAATACAGATTTTATTGTAAATATTCAAACTGTCAGATATGGAGGCATAAATGTTGAAATAATTGAATAGGTTGATACACTGTCTATTGGGACCAATCTTTAATTATTTCATTCCATTGATTTCTTTGCGGTAATTATACATTTTATTAATTGGTGTCAATTGTGAACAGTTAGTGATATACTTTTATTGTAAGAAGTTGAGTTGAGATAATTTTTGCTGTAGTTATTGTAAATAAAATTAGAAAATTATAATTCATTCTATTATTTAATTAAGACCTCAATCCATTAACTAACTTAGTACATCCCACTTAATTTCTAGAGAGAGAAGTTGTAACAATATCGTTTACGTTTATTCAGGCAAAGAGAAAGCAATTCTAATTGAGTAGCTTTTTTTTTTTATGGCGTAGTAAAAGTAAGCAGCTGGAAGGAACGGTTTTCTTTTCCCTCCGTGTTGCGGCAGCTTTTCGGGCTCAAGGACGACGGGTTAGCAGGTACCGCCGCGCTGTCGAAATTGCGTTACAGGGTTGTCTCTCATCTACAGCGCTATAACTCCGTATCTTCTGCTCTGGCCGTCTCGCCGAACGTACATATACTTGTATGTACGTACATTGTGTATTCTTCCACCATCTGTAATATAATGTTTCCATGGAAATTTTTTTTTTAAAAAAGCAAATATATTACAAATGTTTTTATTCTTTTACGAAAAGAAATAAAATAATGTATTCCAGGTATTCACAAATGTTTACTTAACACTTGTAATTAAACATTAACACATGTGGAACTATTTTCTTTCTGTCGTTGCCAACTTTACTGCGCGCGTGACAGTCAGTTGACCAGTTTAAATGTACGCAGGAAGAGACAGAGACATTTTTCAAAGGTTTAGGCCTACTTCAGAAGTGCTCACTTCACCGTAAACAGTTTTTATCAGAAATACATCATAACAATTCATCAGCGATTGTATAAATTACCGCATCTCGATGTCAAAAAAATTACGTGAGTGGCGATTTACTCTCATTCCGGCGCCCTCTACGAAATTTAAGAAGAGACAAGTAGGCTCTTCTCTAAAGGCTGTTCACGATAAAGTGAGCACTTTTGAAATCAATCATAGAAAAAAGTCACTGCTCCTACTGGCATATATTTTAACGTGCGCACTGAGTGACATGTGCCCAGTAAAGTCGATACCGATGGAGGGAAAATAGTTCTATATCTTAACGTCGAATAAAAAGTGTTAGTTAAACATGTGTGATAACTTATCTTATTTCTTTCGCTTTCTGTTTTTTTTTTGCATCGAAGTGTAAAAATGAGCAGATTTGTAAAATATTTACTTTTCTAATAATTTCAGCTTCACTTGAATGAAGCATGAATGAAGTGGCATTGGCAGTGATAATTTTACATAAGGCGACAAATACACAACATGCATACAAGTAAATCTTAAGTAGAGCTTTCATGAGTGTTCAGTTTACCATGAACAGCCTATAAGGTTGATTTAAAAAGCTCTTGTTTGATTGTGAACAGCCATTACCGAACGAAACGTAACGAAACGAAAGATTTGCCTGAGATACACGCGAATCTCGCCCTTCCGCGCATTCTCCCCTAACATCGACTCGTCCATCGCCGATACGACTGTCAGATCACGTGGTTGTCAGTGATAACCCTGTCTGTTTACATTTTAATTTTAAACAGAACCATCCTTCTATTAGAATCAAATACTTGTGGAAAATGTAAGTATTTGTTATAACTTAGGCTATTCTCGGTCCAGTGAGCACTTTTTGAAGCCCTCTCATTCGAAATAATAGTCAATATAAATATATATTTGTAACCTTAGACTTCAACTTTCGAGTCCGGTCAAATATATACTGTGTTTATTACTTATATTAAAATATTTATTTTAAAAAAGTGACGGAAGGATAAAAAAAGGCTGATAGGAAAAATTGGACTTGGCTGTGTTGGGGACACGGCTGTTTATTTTGCGTGAAAACGTTTACGCTGACGCGCTCGGACGCCTTGACGTTTTTTTTTTTACGTTCCCGGCACCGCTTCACTGGATCATATGGGGTTTTATGGGTATCACTGTATTACTTTTGAGATGCTCTTTTCAGCCTTATACGATTTTTGTATTTCTACTTGGCTTTTTCACGAGTATAAGGCAGGCCGAAATTGTGTTAGGTTTTCTTAATTTTTTACATTAAACAAATACAATCTCACCATAGCCACACTTAAAAAATGTTTTTATACACGTAATCAATTAATATTGACGAGAGCTGTCGATTGAGACTTAAACGAGCGTCGTAGCTTCTCCTAGTAAAAAGTTATACTACGCGGAAGTTATGAGACGCGGCGAAACAAACTCAAAATTGCGGTGCCCCGCCCCTCTCCCTTCCGACAAACGCGATGCATTGCAGTCCTCACTCAATGTAACATATTCTTTGATCCTTTGGCAACCAAGTGGTGTAATTGAATTTTTAATGTAGACAATAGATTCGGAGCTACAATTGCCAAACTGTATCCCCCAATTTTGCAATCATCGGATTTTCTGGATTGTCTCCCACTGTGGTTGCAAATTTAAAGACGTATTCACGTCAAAAAGTAACTAGATCCTCAAAAGTGCTCACTTCACCGTGAAGAGCCTATAGTCGCAATACATTTACGTTAGAGGAAGTGTACAAACCTCTCAAAGCACATAAATAGTATTCTAACCGGAAATCCTATCCACGTTTTTTTGATAGTGCTGTTGGCAGAGAAGCAATCCAACGTTTTAACACTGAGAATGGCTTCTGCGCATCTCGCGAGAGCACTCTGCTTCATATTCGCTCTAGGATTTCCCACATACAAAATTTCCCAACCAACACCTTATTGGTTTCAGCCCTTTCAATCACATATAACTATGTAGTATAAGGTGGTTCAACGAAACAAAATATTTATTTGGCACTGTTATAAGTATAATTATCTCTTATATATCAGGAACAATAAATACGTGTTTGCATTTGGTGCTGTTTAATAGACTACGAGATATAACTCACGGCGAATGATGCCCTCCCCCTCCCCCCTCTTCCACACTTGAGTGACTTCGCTTATGGAACGCTTGCTGTTTTCTGCTGTGGACAATATACTGTACACAGTAGTGGCGTACGCCAAAAAAAAAAAGGGAGGGGGAGATGGCGGCGATCACCTCCCCCGAGATAACTTACATATTATTTTGATAAAATCATACATACATACATACATACATACAGCCTTAAAATTACATTAAAAATATTTCCTTTGTCCCGATCATACAAGCTCTTAATTACAAGTATACAGTAATAGCAAGCTTACGTTTCCTATAACTTTTCCACGGGCATCAAGTGATATTTTTCTTTACCTCCGATATTATCACGTTTTTAAAATAAATTTTCTTTGGCTATAAAGACCGTAAGTTTGGGAAGACACAAAATATGAAATTTCAATGCAGATGACATACAAAACTAAAAGCAAATTTATAAACAGTGCCCTACAGAGCCGTAAAATATCCTCCAAAAATGAAAGTTCGAGTCATTTTGAGATGAGAGAACATCTCAGGTTCATTAAGAGTGACTTGTAATAAAAATAGACCTGATAGTTTCGTGGGTCTGCCTCTTTACTGGCTAAACTTCAAACACTTGTAATTGTTCGTCCCAATTTTATGACACATCCATCAGGACTATTATTCAGTAATGGATATCTCGAAATTGAACGAGTGAATGAAGGAGGCTTACTATTTTGTTTATACTTGTGCTTGTAATGATTTAAGACTTACACCAAGGGACCGATGAGAAACTGTGTTGCGATACTAACTGGCAGAGGCTCGGATGTTTCACGACTTCATTAACAATAAGGCTGCACGTCCACTTCTCAACATAATCTTTTCTGCTGTGATCCAATACTTATTCACTTTTTTTAATTGCATTGTAGTTCTCTACGGTACAGGTTCACTCGTGGCATTATAAGAAAAAAATTCGGCAAACTAGTCTCTGAACAACTGTTTGTAAAACATACAAAAATTGTTTAATTGTGTAGAAAAGCTATTTGGAAGTCCTCCGATCAAGTTTTGTCAGACTACAGTTTCTCAAATCATGTAATCTATTCACCGTTTCTTCGGAAGTTTTAACATAAACCTTCGAAACCACGATGGAAACGTTGTATCAAATCAGTACCTTGGCGCATAGATGCGATGCCGCATAAATGTGTCGGCCAGCGTCACCTATCTTTCCCTTGATTCTGTGCAATACACAAACAAATTTGAAACCAAGCGGGGCCCTCAACATTTATATTCGTAGTGCGTAGTGCTGTCGCCAAGTTAAACAAAAGAAGAGTTATGAATTGATGTGCAAGTTTCTTACGTGAATATAATTTTTTCTTTATCATTAATATGTTTATTTCTATTAATATTAAGTACAAGATAACTTCTTCACTGGTTCCGAGATGTAAGCGGGAAAAATCTACATGAATCGTCCCAGACAAGAAAAAAAAGAATTCGTTACAGTTTCTGACATTATCTTTTTTTCATACGACTGAAAGGGCTGACGCCTATTCACTTGCACGTAAACACAAAGCTCGTTCTTTGGAGTTATGTTCACGTATATATTGCGCAGTGGAGTATTCACGTCGAATTAAGAGCAATGTAGAGGTAAAATTTTCATGCGAAAAGTTGACCCATAATTAACATAACCTGAAAGGTAAAGTACTATCAACAAATCAAATTCAAGGGACGATTCTTTTCTAAATTCGTTTTTATTCTTACCAACTTCCGTTTGGGCTCTAGGACCTATGTTGTGTTATACCATGATTGCGGCTAGACGTTGGAATTCCACTTTAGTTTGTGTGTACCTGAATGATAGAAAAATTAACGATTAAAATGATTTTCAATGAAAGAAAGTCAATGGGTACAAATTGGCGTCAATTTAGGTGGTAGATAAGGTTGTTATAGGCATATAATGTAAATGCAGATGTTGTACATGTTGTAACAGCTTCTCATATGCACTGTTTACTTGCAACATACATATAAACAATAGCAATTTCCATATCCCAGATACAACACATTTGGTAGTACTGAAATGCAATTTATCAAAGACGAGCCAAGTTAAGGGCTCCGCCTATCTGGCGTTGCAGAACGTTCTAAATACACTTTTCCCAACGAAAATATTAAACGTGCTTCCAATGTTCTGGTCTAAGAAAAGAACACATCTCTTCACACGAGCACTTTGACATTGCTTTAAAAAAGGGGGTTTAAAGAGGGGGGGGGTACGGTTTTAAAGCGCTTTATCTCAAAATATACGTGCCGAATACATTAAAAAAATTCTCAATGACCCTGCATTGAACCCTGCCACTGATTAGCCACAGACAGATAGGGCCACTGTCGTGAAGTCTCATAGTTACACGCTGCAAGACGTGAACACTGTGCACGCCAGTTCCGAGCCATGCGCTTAGTGGCGATGTCGCACTTGATGGGCGTTGCATTGTCGTCCTTACCGCTCCCGCCGCTTCTTCGCCTTACACGCGGAAAATAGCTCATTTTGGCCACGTGTTAAGGTGAATGTGGACCGGCCTTTGAAAGTGTAAACATGCCACGACGGACAGCCCAGGGGGAAGGGGGGGAAGGGGGGGGGGACGTACCTTGTTTCGGGGACCGGCGTCGACGACTGGCGTCGTTGTTGATCTCCATGGTGCAGCACGCGCACGCTGAAGCCGGTGGTCACCTCCCGAGACACCACGAACTCGCGAGTAATCTTCGACGAGGAGTTCCCGGATGACGGTGACCCGCCTCTGCCCGTTCCCACAGGTCCCTGTCTGACGTTAACATCTGTGGCCTTACACCACCCCTCCCATCTATCTCAACCTCGCTGACCTTCCTCTCCTCTAGTAACTGCCCGCGAGGCAGGGCAAACACGACCTCCCCCCCCCCTCCGCGCAATAGTCAATTGTGTTCGTCGGTATATGCTATTCACCGTAAAGTGAGCACTTCTGGAAGCCCCTCTCATTTGGAACAATAGTCAATAAATATATTTTGCCCTTAGACGTCAACTTCCAAGTGCGTTGTAATATACACACTGTGTTTATTACTTATGAGACAATATTTATTTTCAAAACGTGGTTAACGGATAAAAAATACCTGAAAGGAAAAACTGACAAGGGCATAAAAAGTACTCACTTTACCGTGAACGGCCTATATACGAGAGTAAGGTCGTATTTCTTTACTTTTGCGGTGGGCAGGTTGCGCATATAGTCTATTTGCTGTTTCTTCACACTTTCTGAATCAAACCTTGGAAAAATCACCCCATTATGACCTGTTTGGCTGTTTCCTAAGTATGCCATGTATCACAAGCGTTCTATACTTATGTTAAAATAAAAGTACCTTTTTTTCGGTTAAATTTAACTTTTACTCATATATATTATTTAATTTATAATTCATATGAATAAAAACAGTACGAAAATAGGTGTATTTGTAATGCCTAACATGAAATCGTAATTATGCAAAATATTATCACACCGAGTGCGCACGAAGGCAGTGCGTTGACCCTGTGATGTAATTTTCTGGACTCGGTTACGCTTTGTTTGCATGAGGCCGAGGAATATCCTGAAGGCAGAACTTCAGCAGGGCTTCAGAAAAATTTGAAGTAATCGTGAACGGACGATACAAGTAGTTCCGTTACCTGTCTAGAGGCGCATCTGTGCAAAACATGCGTCGTTCTACTTCCGAACTATCCCACGGATCAACTGCTCGTGTGGTCTGGGACACCAATGCTGACGTCACGTTGGCGCGAATTGCTAGCGGGTGCGTGCCTCATGTTCGATGCCGAAGATTCCATTACTTAGAGTAGGCTCGTGATGTTTATGGTCCATTCAATGTTACTTACAACTCGACTTACGAACGTCACACTTATTTTTATAGTAAATAAAACTGCAAGTACCTACAAAATATTAACGAAGTTTTTTTTTTTTTTTTACGAAGAATTCATTTATTTCATTTTGAGAGTTCTGTGTAGATAGTAAACATTAATAGTTAATGAGTAATACAGTCACTTTTTTTATTGAAATTGTCGTTTTATTATAATTATTTTACTTGATTTAAGTGTTTTACGTTATTCAAACTTGCAATGCGATTATTTTTGCACTCAACTACACTTTATATCACCTAAATTTTTTGCGCAAACAGCTATATACAGTTTTATGTTGTTAAATGTCCGCCATTTTTCTGAAGGTCGTGGAAACTGGTCATTATATTATCTTGAGGTCTATTACAAACACACGGCTCTTGTAGTTTCACAAACGAGTAGCTTTACAAGAGATATACTTGTACTGTTATAAGCATTTGTAAAATTACAAACATTTTCTCAGCAAAAATTACAAAATTTTTTTTAGAGTGTTTGGTTGAAAAAGTGAGAACATGCCGCGAATAGACTATTGACGATGTATGTGTGGGGTTTCCAGTATGACTGAGCCGCGTTGCTTACACAACGTATATTTAAATATCTAAGTTAGCAAAGTGAGGTTAGAGTGTGCGAAGTTTGCGTAAATGCTGCGCAAATCTCAATCTTTATTGTCAACCAATGGCGAAATAGGCGCGCTGTGGTTGTTTCGCTTTCTTGTGCACTCAAGAATATGTATATCTACGTGTAGTATAAAACAAAGTCGCTCGGCCGCATGTGTCGCTGTGTTCGACCAATGCTTCTAAACTACTTGATAGATTTTTATGCAGTTTTCCCCATCATTTAGAGAATTCCTCGGGGAAGGTTTAAATGTATAATATATTAAAATTGAATGGGAGGATAGTAGAGAAATGTCGACGTTTTCGGAAGTCGGAAAAGGCCGTTTTTCGGGCGCTTACATGACTTACGCTGACTAAACCACAAGAGATACACCAAATTAATGTGCTACAGAATTGTAAAGCCCAAAAAGGTCTACAAAAAAGTCTGCGGCAGCATATGTTTATTTTTTAAGGATGATCCACAGTAACCTTTTTCAAATCGCACCCGAGCGTAGCCACGGTGGGTCGCGAGTATTTAATAAAGGAATAACATCGCACTTGTTTTCCAACAGCTGCATTAGTGCATGCAACGGAACACGGCTTAAGGAGCTGGGGTGTGTCGTCAATACCGCAAGCTGCTAAAAAAAAATCACTTCGCTAACTCCAGCTCTAATGAACGGCCCTGAGACTTTCGCAACTATACTTCGTGTCTCACACAGCTCAGAGTTCGACCGAAGGAAGGACCGAATCACGTCCTTCTACTGACGCATAGTCAGGTGTCAGGAGAATCGACAAGATTGACTTTTCTACAATTATTTTTACGTATACTTTGACATTCCTAAACGTTGTTCAAAGTAAGGTGAGCACTTTTGTAAACAACCTTAGAAAAAACGCACTGCTGCTACCTGCATATATTTTAAAGTGCACTGAGTGACATGCGCTCATTAAAGTTGGCAACGCTGGAGGGGAAAGTAGTTCCATATATTAACGTCTAATAAAAATTGCTTGGTAACAATTTGCGAAAACTTAAAATTATTTCCATGGCTTTCGGTTTTTTTTTAATACGCCGAGGTGTAAAAATTAGCAGATTTTTAAAAAACTTGCTTTTCTAATAATTCTACAGTTTCGCTTGAACGACGCACGAAGAAAGCGACGAGGCCCATAGCAATGATAATTTCATATAAGACTGAAGAACACACAACGTGCATACAAATAGATCTTAAGCAACGTTTTCAAAAGTGTTCATTTTACCGTGAACAGACTATAATGACGAAGGGAAAGTAGTCCACGCCTCAACGCTGAATTAAATGTGTTACTAGTCAAACATTCGCTAATACTGAAATTATTCATTTTAATTTCTGAATTTTAACGCATATGAATGTAAGAATGGGGAATTGGTAGAGCGGCTACAAACAAATGTAGGTGACAGCATGAAGTGTTTTACTTACAAAAGCTGTGGCTAATATATTGGTAAACACATAAATAGACTCAAAAAACAATTACGAAAGTAACAAGGGCATCTTAGGAAGTGCAAAAAAAAAAAAAAAGGTACAATTTAAAAGTTTTGGGGGACGGAAGGGCTCAGCAGTAAAATTAACAGGTTTTTCTATCCTATCACATTCAATTGGGAATATTCAGTGTTTATAGGACGTCATAAATTACAGGGAGAGAGTATAAGGTAATGAATATAATGTGTGCGTGGGCGTGTATGCATGCAAACATTCAAGATTATAAAAAATATAAACTTTATTAAATTAAAATGTGTAATTGAACATTTTGTATCCACACCCCTTCTCGTTTTTTATGATCCTTTTTTCATAACCTGAATAAAAGCACACAAGTCATACTCACAACAGTGTGTCTAATAATAGTTTTCCTCTTTACATGTGATATTGCAACAGTTATTGTGGGATGACCAAAAACTTCAATACTATTTGAAAACTGAGTGGTGCTGCTTTCAGAAAGTACTGAGTAAACTAATACTTGACACTAAACTTTTTTTAATGCATTAAAATATATGATTATGATCACGTTGATTTCTGCTTGCTATAATATAAGTGCATATTTGTGATATACACTGTTAACCTTGTAGTTGAAGAGACTTGAAATTCAAAACCACTTTGTATATAATAACATAAATTAAAATTTGGCCTAACATTACTATCATACACAGGATGTGTCCCAGACCTAGTACCAGCTCTTTTTCTTGAAAACGGTGCCTCTGAGATTTTTTTTTTGGGTGAAATGCTTTGTAGGCAAACCCTTAAGGATTAATTGAATAATGAATGCTACAGTGTCTAGAATCTGCGGTAAACTAGAGGAAACAAATGTAACTTCATAATTTAAAATAGGAAGATGGTACAAAATTAGTTTTCGTTGAATAGGGCTCTCATAACTGAACATTTTTTGTCCGAAAAGTCTTTTGGTATGTGCCGCCAATTCAATATCAAAACTCTTCCTAGCGCTGAAGAGGTGATGTAAGTGAAAATACCTTTTTAATGATGTAGGCATAGTAAAGAAATTAACTTTTCTTTACATTTACAGTTTGAAATAAAAGCAATTTGTACAATTTTACAGTTCGAAAATCCATTAGAAATAATGTTGTTGATTAGAAATTATTCAAAAAGAACACATTTGCTTGTTTTGTGTTCACTGTAATAGGTGTTTGAAATGTTTTCCACCCTTTTCTAAGTACGTTTGTGCCATTTTCGTGCACTTTAGGTACCCCAAAGTATCTCTGCAGCTGGCAGCGACCGACATACTACTCTAATTCTGTCTTCCGTTTCATCTCTTGTTGTGGGAATCTGTTGATACACAGTGTCTCTAATGCGTGCCAAAAAAAATAATCAAGGGGAGTTAAGTCTGGTGACCAAGTCACTGCCCCCCCCCCCCCAACCAATGACTAGGAAAACTCTGATTTAAATTACGCCTGGTCACCAAGGAAAAATGGGTCGAGCATCCATCTTGTTGCAGAAATTCAGAGTACCGCACACCATTTAAATTTTGATAAAAAAAATAAGGTCTGATAACTTGATCATGGATGAGTCCACACCAGGTATTTAGGCTACAAATGTGCTGGTTATCTAGCTGACATAACCAATGAGGGTTTTATGATGATCAATAGTGAGCATTGTGGATATTTACATCCCCATTAGATTTGAAAGTGGCCTCATCAGTCCACAATACGATAGTTGGGAAGTCTAGATTTTGATTTAAAAACCGGTAGCAGAAGGATAGTCTTGACTGGAAATCATCTTTGCTTAATGCCTGGTGTACATGAATGTGGTACGGATGTAAATCACCGTCGCATAGGATTCTCCAGATAGTACTTCTGCTCACCCTGGGATCCCATGCTATTTTTCGAGTATAAAGATGTGGGTCTAGATTTATTGCAGCAAGAATATCTGCAGTTCTATCGTCTCAAACATGTCTTCTGACTTGACTGTTACGATTGCGGGTCGGTTGTACCTGACCACTATTGCGAATCCGTGCCTCCAATTGCTGAAAAACATGTGACCGACGTGGATGATCTTGATACATCCCTGCATAAACGCACTCTGCTAACTTATCTGTAATTCTGGCAACATACGCTGAGCACCATATGCATGTCAAATGCCTCTTCGTTGGAATATGACATTACTGCACGAATAACAGAAACATACTAAAAACCACACTAGAAACCTTTCACAGTGCACGTAGCACCAAAATACCTCTTATTCAACACGAACAATGGCACAAACCGAGGGGCACTGCAAATATCTAGCATCAATAGTTCCTGCTCACCTCGTTTGGACTGGTGTAGCATAGTGCAATGAAATATAAGGCGTGCCAGGTAGAGAGTACAATATTTCAATATATTCAAAATGGCAAAACATACCAAAATACTACCCAGACAAAATATGTTCAGTTTTGCGAGCTCTATTCAACGATACTAATTTTGTACCATCTTCCCATTTTAAATTTTAAGTTAACTTCGTTTCCTCTGTTTCCAGCAAATTCCAGTCAATGTATGGTTGACCATTAAATTCGTCTTTACAGGTTTGCTTACAATGCTTTTACATCCGAAAAGGCTCAGATGCACAGTTTTCAGGCAAAAGAGCTGGTACAGTAGGTCTGGGACACGCTGTATAATAAGCGGGTTGTTGGATCAGATGTAACAAAATCTGTGAAGTGATGCATGATGAAACAAAAATGGGAGAGAAAAAGAAAGAAAGAGAGGGAGGGAGATAGGATTAAAATGAATGCAGGCGTAGTTACAAAAAATCCGAGAATTGTGCTTCCTCTGGAAATAAGTTGACACCAATGGCACTAATGCCACCACTGCAAACTTTCTTGTTATTTGAACATGATTATTAAAATTTTTCAAAACAATGATTACAGCCAAAAGGTTATTTAATTCAGTGCAACATGGCACCCCCTATGTTACTAATGAAGAGGGGTGATATTACCAACTTACTGTTTGTATATAACACCCCTTTAAATAATTTAACAAAACACTGCAATGATCACTTTGATTTCGTGCATATTTTATTTGTGATGCACGTGTTAACCTTGTAGTTGAAGAGACTTGAAATTAAAACCACTTTGTATATAATAACATAAATTACAATATAGCCAAACATTTTCTACCTTTAGGTGCAATTGTTCATGGGATAGAAACAAAATACATTTCTAACCACATTTTAGAATACATTTTGTGTGATGCACTGGGCAGGTGGACAGTCAGGTGGTGTGTGTGTGTAAGTGTGCATGTTTGTTTTTGTGTATAAACATTAGTGTGGACGAATTACTACCTGTTGATAAGTAATTACCGGCGGCAGTCAGGGGAACTACAGTGTTGGTATGACGCAATCGATCGTGAAAAAAAGCAGTGTACAGTCTGTACCACTACGAACAAGCACCTGTGAGCCACGCTCATTGTACCGGAGTGTTGCGTGGGTATAAAAAGATCGCTGTTATTTCATCTGCAAAGTAATAGTGTTATTATGAGTGTTTCGTTACGTAACAGAAAAAAATGTGAGTAGACAAGTAATCGGGGCCTATGACAGAATGGAGCTCCTCGAAGAAATCATGGGAAACGAAGAGGTCACAAATAGAAAGATTATTTACAATGTTTTCAATTTTTTAAAGAAGAAAAAAAACGAGGCCTCGCTATCCCGTAAGACAAAGCAGTAGAAAGGGTGGTCAAAACAGTAGGTGTAATGAAAAAAAAGTGCAAACATTGCCCGACAGTGTGAGATAGTCGACAATGACGGGAATGCCATTTTCCCGCCCAGGTAAACGCCGCCCCGCAAAAGAAGACGGAAAATTGACAAAACGCAAAAGTGTCGGCGTCGAACGTTCTTTGGAATTTACTAAGTGCGAAAAGGGTTCCCCAATTGTGTAAACTCCTTAATGTGTGAAAGAAAAGATACTGTTTTGGGAAGAAGGATACATTTTGGAGGATTATTAACTCAACTGGATTTTAATTTAAAAATGTAAACATGTGACACAC